>JARVGW010000136.1:6046268-6058901 GCA_031762495.1 Anablepsoides rubrolineatus
AGATAGATAGATAGATAGATAGATAGATAGATAGATAGATAGATAGATAGATAGATAGATAGATAGATAGATATCTTAATAATAATTAATACTTAAGTACACTTTATGTCAGAAATTTTATTTTGATACTAAAGTACAAAATATATACTTTAAGACTTTCACTCAAGTAATATTATTAGAGGAGACTTGAACTTTTACAAAGTAATTTTATAGTAAGATACTTGTACTTTTACTCAAGTATCACTTTGAGGTACTTTACACAACACTGGGTAACCAATGGATCAACATCTAAGAAATTATGTTAAACGCAAACCCAGAAGCAAGATGCAAAGTGAGAATTGAAAACTTCAATTCAAACAAAAAGCTGATGGTGCAGCAAAAAGCACAGAAAATCCAAGGAAATAACAAAGAAAAAGAGTCATAATGAAAACAAAGCTGAAAAGGTTGAAACAACAACGGGACATTTGGGGGAAGGGATTATTGAGTGAGTGCAGGTGAGCTTAATGAGCAGAAAAACAAGTGGTTAACTGAATTCAACAATGACTTAAGAGGAAATAAATGCAATAGATGACAGGAATGAGACAAACAAGGATTTTAACAGATACAAAACTGAGATTAACCCTCCCCTGAGGGAAGACCCCCTGAACAAAGAGTCCAACCTTAGCCAGGCAGGTAGAAGGACAAGTCTGTTTGTGATTAGCATCCAAAAAACAACAACCTACAAACAACTCTGGCATGAAGGGTGATATGCATTCCTTCCAGGAATTCTAGGCCTTTAATTAGATTGGAGAAGATTGAGTTAAGTGAATGTTTTAATGTTGGAAGAAAGCCCAAACAGTCCAGCACTTTATCACAAGTTCAACACTTGTCTTTGTGAAATGTTCCTGGAAATCCCTCTTTTTGTTAAATGAGAGTACTGGTCAGTATTTTAAAGCACGAGGCCATCCTCAGCTGACTCACGAACAAAGTTGCCGTTCTGGTTGAGATTTTAACATCGGTGCAAAGAAGCTCTGATAATGTTAATCCCCTCTTCCACAAAGACCAGTTCTCCCAGTTTGCAGATTATCTCAGATTCCATCTGACCAAGTTGGGCCTGAAAATTGAGGCTATTAACTTTTGAGACCAAAAAAGGGAATAGCATGAAGGCAACAACAGGAAGAACCATGTTCAAAGCCTGATTCAATAGAAACTGTAACTTAATGTCTTTCTTTGTGATAACTGATCCTGACAACAAACACAAGAGCCTCATTACTGAACTAACTTTTAAATTTTAAAGTTAATTTTCACAAGAGACAAGTAAGACTTTACTTTATTGAAGCCAAAGTCACCTCTGAGCTCACCTGTTGATGCACCTGTCACATATTTAAATAAGTTTATTTTTAATAAACAGAGTACTAAATAATGACAGTCAGGGGTGCAGCTGGTGCTTTAGCACCACCTGCTGGCGGCTGAAGGATGTAGCTGCAATAACAGAATTTTTTAAACCCTTAGAAACAAAAACATGACTCAAAATCATTTTTTGCGGTTATTGTTAAAAGGTAAAGGTTTAAAATTAGAGGTAGGAACAAATTAAAAAAACACGGTCATACAAGACCATACGTGTACGGAGGGTGCATATAACATATAATACTTGGAAACAAGTTAACTCTTGTTCTTTAGAATTATTTCTATTTCTATTAGTTCTTTATATATCATGGCTGACTCACGTAATCAAGAAGCCTAAGTGTACATTATGAATGTTACACTAAATGAACAATTATAAGAAGAAAACAAAAGTTTAGAGAGGTCCTCACTTCCTCCCCTTTCAGCTCCTCATCCACCTGGTTTCCCATTTCTAATCAGCACACCTGTTTGCATTTATTAATCAACACAGGTATACTCCCTGTTTCTTTCTTACGTGTGTACCTCTGTCCAGAAAAGTCTTAAAATTAGTTTTTGTTATCTTTTCTCAGCAAGTATTGAGCTTTAACTAAATGTGACAGTTGTCCAGTTGAGGTAAGATCCAATTATTGTTTTTTTTTATCCAGTATCTCTAGTCACCATTTAAACAGCATTTCACATTTTATTCATCAAAATGTTATATTTGCTGAAGTATGTATTATGCTAGTTAAATGTTGTGATTTCACGCAGTAGTTTGATCTAAACATTAGTAATTTAAACAGGCGTCACATATTTAATCATGCTGTCAAATTTAATTCAGGTGTCAAAGTAATCAGTATCATTTAGGATGTTACAGTTTAAACCCATAAAAACAGATTGAGAATGATGTAATGACTTCCTGAAGTCCCTCAGCTCCTCATAATGTCCACCGCTGCCTCAATACAGTTTCCTCTCCAGCTGATGAAACTTTTACACAATAAGCCAAAAGTTTTGCAACCTAACGTCTCTGTGTACAAGATTAAAATATGTTTCTAACTCTGTGGGGCTGTAGGCCCAGCTGAACTCCTCTGATATTTTCTGACTTAATTAAAGCCCGTGGGATGGCATCATGCTGGCTGCATTGTTTGGAAATGGTCAATAGGTCATTATCATCGTCCCCTAGGAGCCATTAACACACTTTGCTCCCTCTGAGGGACAACCTGGCTAACAAAACAACAAAACAAAACATGGTTCCTTTTAGCAAAGGGTCAAGAAAGGGAGGGGGAAAACAGAAAATATACTCAAACATGGAACAAACAGCCAATGAACAATCACTTTGAACGGTTGCTGCTTTGATAACTTGTTTCCTCACATAAACTGGACATTAAAATAAAACAAAGCCCTTTATAACATAACAGGCTTAAATGTATTTTACTAAAAAAGCACAAAGGGTTTAAAAAAAAAAGAAAATTTACAAATGTATATTTGTGGAGAGGGAAATAGTATGGCGTTGGTAGCAAAAAACAATGCAACATTTCGTTTCAACTTGTACCTTTTTAAAATAAATGTTACAAAGTGCTTTACATTCAGAAATCACTTAAAACATCATAAAATACACAACATGAAACACAAAATGTATAAATAATCAGTTAAAATATCTAAAAATGTAAAACTAAATAATGATAAAATAATAAAAATACAAAATAAATTCAAATATTAAAAGCCTTATTATAGTAAGTTTTAAGTAATGATTTAAAAGAAGACAATGAGGAGGTCTGTTTAATATTTAGTGGGACAAAACTGGGAGCCCCAATCATAAAAACCTTTCCTTCTGTCACCAGTCGAACTCTGGGAATGGAAATATAGTTATGTTAAGGATCTGAGACTATGGGATGGTATATACGGTGTAAGAAGCTCAAATAGATAAGAAGGCGCAATAAAATTTTCAAATCAATTCTAAAAACCACAGGGAGCCGATGCAAAAAGGACAGAACTGGAGTGATGTGCTGGTATATTTATGGGTTTTATATTAGTTGAAGATGAGAGAACTCTGAGGGAGACCAGAAAATAAAGAATAATTAAGATGGCAAGAAACAAAAGCATGAATAAGAGTTTCTGCATCGGTGAATGAAATAAAATCTCTGATTTTGTTCTTAATTTGATAAAGGGCTGTTTTAGTGACTTTAAAAAAAGCAAAGATCAGAATCAAAGATCACCCCCAAATTTCTACAGCTAAAACCTAGAACAGAAAGTGATTGAGCTAATAGATCCCTCAGTTTTGTCCTTTATTAAGTTAAAGATGGTTATCAGACATCCAGGTTTGGATATCTGAAAGACTTTCACACATTTTAGTTAAAACGGTGCAGGTGCACTGTGTAAGTGTTAAACTGCAGGTGTTTTTTTTTTAGTTCAAATCTGGAGGTATAATTAAAAATGGCTGCCACAGCTCTTTAACTTCAAGGTGCAAAAATAATGCATTTTACAAATATTGAGTTTAAACCGGTTGTGGTAGTTAAATTATCCTCCCAGCATTGAGGACCAACATATTGAACAAAATCATTTATTTAGACCTTTGGAGTGCAAGGGCAGATGATATGTATTCCTTCAAGGTATGATAGTTTTATACATTTATAGTCTGAAAGATAAATATTGCAGAACTACAACAAGCAGTTTAACCTGAGGATGGTACATCAGGTGATGCATAGGCGAGTGATAAGTCTTATTTGATAGTAACAAGCAGAGTGCAGGAGTGCCATGAAAGGGTTAAATGGGAAGCCCTGCCTCTGTGACGCACTGATGACAAAACCACTGCTGACTGAACAGGATCACTGACATCACAGGCAGCTTTCAGCTCATAAGGAACTACATCCAGTCACTTTTATTATCATCTGTGTGGCTATTTCTTCAGAAATGCGAGTGTTTTTTACTGCAGCTTGATTCACTGTGTTCAGCTCACCATTTTCCTCCTTGAGTGTGTGTTTTTTTTTTTTTTTTTTTTTTTATCTACAGGCAGTGGGGAAGTTACAAGCCAGCAAGGCTGCAGAGAGGAAGAGTACACGTGTTTGGACAGAAAACTGCAAGTTAACTGGACTGAAAACAGGTCTGATTAAACAAAGGAACAAAAAGCAAACTGAGGGAGAGGAAAGACGAACTTTGATCTCCAGCACAGCCTGCTTCGAGGGAGAGGTCGTACAGTCCCAGCTGACAGCAGAACAAACCAACAAGTCACACATCTCAATGGCATACAGGCTGTTTGAAGGGAAGAAACACGCCTCCATCTACCAGCAGTATCGTTTCACCCCTCCGGTTGAGCTCAAGGATGCAATCATTCAGCACCTGGACACCAAGGTAGAGAAATGATCAGAGTGTAATTGGGTTTTATTTAGAGTTTTTTATTATGGTTTTAACAGGACAAAACGTCTGTTTCTGCCCACAGAAAGGACCGCCTCATGACCTCGCAGTAGATCTGGGGTGTGGAACAGGTCAGTTCACTCGGCTGTTGGCGCCACACTTTAAAGAAGTGGTTGGCATGGACGTCAGCGAGAACCAGCTGGAGGAGGCCAGAACTGTGCCAGGAGACTCCAACATCACCTACCGGTAAGTGTTTGAGGACAAAGTACGTATTTTATGCATTCAATATTGCATTGCTTTATAATTGTATGGCTTAAAAGTGAAAAATAATGAACAGTTGCATGACTTTTATTGCCTTGCAGTCAGGGGACAGCAGAGGACCTTCCGTTTGAAGACGGCACCGTAGACTTGCTGTCAGCAGCTTCAGCGGCCCACTGGTTCGACCAGTCCAGGTTCTTGCCCGAAGCGGACCGGGTCTTGAAACCCGGGGGCTGCATAGCTCTGCTAGGTTTCAGTGAAACCAACCTCAGATTTAACTACAAGGACTGTGGAGACGGAATCAACCAGATCTATCAGGAGGTGGGTGTAACCAAAACACAGTTTTACAGTAAAAACATGACCCTTCTAATCGCTCCACAGTCTTTTAGGAATGTGGCACATCTGGAAAACCTCCTTTAGTATGAAGCCATTCATAAAGATCCTATAATAGCACTGATACAAATAGTGTGTTTCTTCCTGCTATTTCTATCCTTTAAGCTTAGTACAGCCTCTACCACAATTTAACACCGGCTTTTTAGGAGGCAGCTCATCACAAAGCTACCACCACTTCAGGTCTGTTTTTATAAACATGTCACTGTCACAGCTGTAGTGGTATACAGTCCTGCCTCATCGAGCCACAGCAGTGTGCACAGGCCTCATGTGCTGAATAAGTACAAGTAGTTATAGTTTAGAACATGTGCTGCTACAGCCTGCTCCCTCCCTGTGACTGTTCTTAATAACATCCCATCTTTGTACATATATTCATTTTTACCTTAGAGACTTTCAATTGTCTGTAGACTCAGTTTTTTTATTCATTCCTATGCTTTCACTTGTAAATCAGCAGTGGGTTTATTGGAGTTAGGAGATAATTATGTATGTTGACTATTTTTATGGTTGTAGTTTTCACTGACACGGATAAAGCAAGCTAAACAATATGTTTCACATGTTCTTGCTATAAATATAACAATACTGCCCTGTCATAGTGGGCAAATAGACAAGCCAGAACAAAGTCCACAGTATTCTGTTGTAAAAGGGTTTGAGTTAACCCTTAACAGACTTTAGGGAGGTAAAGAAGTGTGAACTTTCTTTTTTTTATAATTAACCATCATCATCATACTTCATAATCAGAGAGACACATGACTGTCCACAGCAGGTGTGAGAAGAATGACGAGGAAATGGACATGTACCGTATTTAATTTTCGTAATAATAATAAAAAAATCTTGTGTGAGTCGTAGTTTTGAAATGTATAGAATCCTATTTGACCATTTCTGTCCTTGTACTCAGGTGAAACAGGTGCTGCAGCCATACACAACCAACCCGGTCAATGTGTCTGAAAATAAACTGCAGGATATGTTCTCTGCCATCCCATATCCAGACAAACAGAGGTGATGGTGTTTCTAACATTATTCCACTTTATGAACTCATTTTTTAGTGTTGTTGAAATGTTGCATTAACTTTCAGTTTAAAGGTTTGGGTGGTCCAGGTCTGATCTTCTGCACAGACCTCATCACATTTCACTTTTTATGGCAGACATGGCTTGTTTTTTTTTCCAATTCTAGACGTACAATAATTTGGCCTTTTTAAATAATCTTTGTTGATCCAATTTTGATCCAATAGGATTGATGAATTCAAGACAAAAACCTTGCTCTCAGTGAGGAACTTGATTGGTTTCATCAGAACCTGGTCCATGTTCCAAACCTACGAGAGAAAAGACCCTCAGGGAGCTGAAGATCTGCTGGCCAGTATTCAGAAAAGGTTATACAAACACTTTGGTTCTTATGATCATATTGACTATTTAATCTCTTGCTAAACCTTCTTTTTCTGCTTGCTCTGCTTCCAGGATCTTGGATTTAATGGGAGTCACTTCTCCTGACACTGAAATCGAGCGGGACTGGGCATATTTTTGTGTTTTGGCATCTAAGCCACTGTAACTTACAGAAAGTTTGGATACCAGCTCTTAAACACTTTGTTTAAGAAAAGATTTTTACTGAAGAAACACATAATATTGATTGTGTCTTCAATTTCTCAGTAAACTATTGCTTGATTGAAACATATTTTGAAAAAAAAAGTATTAAACTGAAATCAAATCACTTATATGCTTTAATTTGCACAAATATCTGAATATTTTCTATATTTCACATGTTCACTACACTTTTAGGTGCTTAGATTACTTTAAATAAAGTCTGTGGTTTAATCCCACACATTTATATTTGTTGTTTCTATTCTTAAGTTTGACTTATTTCAGATAAAAATGAGTGTACTGCTAATTTATACCTCCAACCTTTAAAATTGAAAATAAAAATTTGATGCATTTTAATGACGAGTACATTTCAAATTGTGTCAAACATGATCATTAATTACAATGTTTAGTCTCACTTGTAAAGTGTAGTTCAAAAATTAAAGTGTGCAATATTTCAATAAAACAAAATCACTTTTCAGGAATTTCCATGTGCTGCTGTTCTTTAGGAGTTGTGTTTTAAGAAGATTAAATGAGCTCATAAATATTTCACTCAGCTATTTATCTGGTCCTCATGGGCCTCCTTTAACTGAATAATTAAATAATTACTTTGGAAAGAACCATTAAAGAGTCAGTAAATAACAATGCAGCGTCCTTACAGTGAATTGTTTATATATGAGCCAATAAATGACCTAAAACTTAAATGTGAGTTAAATCTCATGTAAGAAAGGTTTGACAAACAGGTGATTTATCCTGGGTGTAGCTGACTACTGGGTTATACAGCAGGGAAAAGAAATGAATAAAATAAAATAAAAACTCACCCTCATATTCCACAATACAAGAAATCCAGAATTTTTTTTACAATATTGCTCTTTCTAAATTGTAATAGTTTGATTCTACAGTGCAAGCATTCACAAACAATCTGCACACAGATCCTGCTCCTTCCTGTCTTTTAACCAATAGGAGAGGAGCTGAAATATGAAAGACCGCCCACATTATTTGAATAATGAGGCAGAATTGCATACGTTAAAAACCCGAGACAGAATAATAAAATAAACTGTGTGGACAAAAATAAAGTAAGACACACAAACACAGTTACAAGTGAAAAAAATGTTAAATTATGTGCTAAAAAATATAATTTTGTTTGAACTAAGCTGGAAAAGTAAATGTGAATGTCAAATTATAAATAATGAGGTTAAGTTCATTGGTCCATTTTAAGTATTTTTTTTTATTAATTGGGTCATTGATATATTTCTGCTTTTATGTTTAATTATGACAGTTTCAGTCTTCCACAGTTTTATGTTGGATAAAATATATTACAATACCTGGAAGTTCTACTCAGCTGTCATCTAAAATTAAACCAGGTTCATCAAAGCTACACAGACATTTTTCATCATGTCTGATTAAAAAAAAATACAACCCACAAATGAAAGACAGCAAAAAGAACAAAATCCTACATCTGCCCCTATTTTCCAAAAAAATAATTTCAAGCAATAATGTTCAAATAACAATAAAAAACCTTCAACTTCTTCATGAACAACAGCTCTTATGTTTACACATTATATAAACTAACTTTTGTCATTCTCTTTGAACCAGCATTTGTATTAGGGATGCACAATATATTGGTATTAATATTGGTCATTTATTAGAATATCTGTATCGATCCGATATGTAAAACTGGGCCAATATTAACGTCCGATATTGATTTTCCACATTTTAGCTTTGTGGTTCTGTTTTAGGAGGGGAGATGGTTAGTTGAGCAGTATCTGTTTGATCATGATAGTAATATTGACTCTGCACAGCCAGGAATAACTGAAGCAGAGAGCCATGTCAGAGGTCTGGTTGTTTGTTTATCATATAAAAAAAAGACCCAAATGTTTGTACATATATGTATAATATAATTTGTCTGTTTGTGTAATATCTGTAAATATCGGTTATCGACCATGACGACAATAATTATATATCAATATTGGCTGAAATTTACCAGTCCATAATTTTTATAATCACTTTCCAGATTATTCCACAATCTTATTCCTTGGAGAGAGGTGCGTTGGTCCTTCACAAATGTTCAAATTTTAGCTTTTACTAAATAAAAAAAAATCTTTTAATTTCAGTCAGGATTACTTTGAGACACTATAAATACTGTAAATCTCCAGATCTAAACTCTTCCAGCATTTTACATAGGTCGGCTTTCAGTCCCCTCCCCCACTGTTCCCTCTGGAATGTACTCTCTCTACACATGAACACAAGGGCACTGAGCTGCTATGGCTCACAGGCTGTTTAAAGGTAAAGAGCACGCTTCGTACTGGAAGTACAGGATCTCTCTATAAAATGCAATGCATCTTATTTTTTGTTTGTTTTTAAAAGTTTATTTTTTATTTCTGTAAAGCATTAAAACAAAAAGCTACAGATTTCATTCAGAACGTGTTCAGCCCCGCTCAGCCACTTCATTGATCCTTGCTGATGCAGGAATATCGGTCCATGTGGGCCACATGTGGGCTTCATATCATGACCAAATGTCATAAATCACAGTCGCTGTCTTCCTGGTTGTTTGGAAAACACTGACTCTCATTTTATTCTTCTGTTGCGTGTTCAGACAGTACGGCAGAAGAGCTGCCTTTTACTGATGGCTCAGTGGAACCTGGTGACAGCCATGTCTGCATGGTTTGACAGGCGGCGGATTCTCCAAGAGGCCCACAGGGTCCTGAAGCCGGGGGGCTGCCTGGCTCTGCTCAGCTACACCCTGAACATGGAGCTCAGTTACTGACTGCTGCTCAGACGCTCTGAACCACACCTGCAGAGAGCTGCAGGCAGAATATCTGCTGCAGGGAAGCTGTTAAAACAAACACACATCGCATCTGTAAAAACAAACCCCACTTTCACACGGTACAGTGCTAAAGTCTTGAGTCATTTCTCATCTCTTTATGTTCGGCTGCAAAGCCAGAATGCTGTCTTGTAATATTTTCATCAATAGATCCAAAACGTTACGTTTTTCATTGGCTTTTGGCTGCTTTTAGTCCAGTTTAAGACTATTTTTAATCCATTTAACTCTGACTCATGTATGTGTTCAGGCCTAAAAGTCTGGAAGCTTCCTACTTATGTGTTGGAGCTTCACTTTAGCCATTTTTTTAAACACGGGCTGCACAAGACAAGTTGGGGAAAAAAATCAACCAATAATAATAATAATAAAAAAAATTGTTTTAGAAAAGCTCATGAAATTAATGATCAGAATCACTTTATAAATTAGGGTTTTTGCGCACAGTGCTGCATTACCACCCAGTGGACATTGGTGGTAAAGCATGTTTGATTGATTTACAGTATTTTCCCCTCATTTACAAACAGATTTATTGTAAAGTTTAAGTCAAAGCAAGGAAAGTGAAACCTGGCTGGATGTTAAAGTAAATCAAGGCTTCTCTTGGGTTGTCAGTGATGCTGTTTTTCCTCTGTTACATTAGCTTTATGCAGGCACACCACAGCACCCATCTTGGTTAAAGCTCCATTGAGACGTACAAGGAGGCGTTTGACCTGATTCCATATCCAGTAAAGGTAAAGGAATGGTGAGTGGCAGGATGCTTGTCTTTGGTCAGTAATCTCACTTACATGTGGTCAGATTAATGAGGATTAAGAGCTTTTATCTTCAACAGGGACATGTCATAGGAGTGTGTTTTAGGAAACACAACGTTATAAACATTCATGTGTTTTGTTCTTTTAAAGGCATGAGTGTTGCCTCTGTCCACAAGGGGTTGGTGGATTCTTCTGCTTTCAGACTCTGCTGAGACCCACAAACTATCCTGGGACATTTGTCAGAGGTCAGCGGCAAAAGACAGTTTAAAGGTTACTGATGCAGCTACTGTCCAAAAGCTAAACTGAAATGATGTTGATCCTGTGATGCTTCTTCTGCTACCCTTTATAAAACACTTCATAAAGTAATATTCTCAGCTTTGGCTGTGTCATTCCTTTTATGTTTTCTGTATAAAACAAAAATCTAGATTGACTCGTTTTAAAGAGCATGTTGGTGAAGGATAATGGTGAATTCTCATTCTCTCTCTTTCTTTTTTCTCAAGTTGATGGTTGTAAAGAAAGTGAGCTCTCCAGAGATTGGTAAATATTTCTGCCTTTTGGCCTGAAGAGGTGTGACTATGCCAAAATCATAAAAACCCACAAACCCAATATCTTTGATTTTCATCTATTCTATTTGAAAATCACTGTTAGATGCTTTGCTTAGTACAACTTAAAGATCTTGATTATTTGTTCATCAATATTCTAGTGTAGTGGAACTACAGCTGTTTTTACTGGGGTTCAACAGATTTATATTTCCAATAAATAACTAAATAATTGTAACTCAGTTCAGTTTCTAAACTTGAAGTTGCAGGTTTAACATTTGGATTGAGTTGTGTTTTTTGTGCCTGTATTTTCACATTTACAACAAACACTATTTTATATCTTCTCATCAAAAAACATGTTCTTGTCCAAAACATTTAAAACATTTAAACATTTTATTCAGCAGCACCTGAAGCTTTCTGAAGCTTGTTACCAGGTAAAGGGCAGAGTTGTAAAGTAACTAAGTACAAATACTTTGTTACTGTACTTCAGTAGAAATTTTGGGCATCTGTACTTTACTTGAGTAATTATTTTTCATCCTACTTTTTACTTCTATTCCTTACATTTTTGCACAATTATCTGTACTTTCTACTTCTTACATTTAAAAAAAAAGGCAAGTAGTAGAAAGTTGTTATTTTTATTTCACATTTGCTTGTTTTTCATTCTGACTTGTTATTGTTGAACAAAATACTGATCCTGATAAACTATGCCTCCTGGATAAAGTGAATTTAACTGTGGTTGGATGAGAAGTATACATATTTTTATACTATTTATTATACTATTCTGACACCATATTAGTTTGTACACAAACCATGACAGTTATTAAAGGTGCACGCCCCCCCCCCAAAAAATAAAAACAACTCAAACTGAAGTGAATCTGGGTTGATTTTGAGGCAGTTTGCCACTAGAGGGTAGCATTTGATCAAAGCTCCTATTGATTATTGCCCCAACTAATTTCTTGTTAAATGTTCTCAGATTAAAAGTGATAAAGTGGAAAACCTGTAAATAATTTTAAGTTCTGGATGCCAACGGGTCTCAGTGGGTTTAGTCTTCTTTTATTATAAATTGTAAGCAAAAAGTTAGTCTCCTGTTTTACTCATCTGTAGCAAAATATCTCAGGAAGTGCAGGATGGATTTAAATAATACTAAATTAATTAATAAATTTAAATAATCATTAAATAAACATCTACAACTGATTAACTTTGGAATTAAACACCATTCAAGATGATCTGAACTGAGTAGGACCAAAACTGACATAATTAAAAATAAAAGCAGAAACATATAAATGGTCTAATAAATAAATAAATAAATAAATAAATAAATAAATAAATACACTTTAAATGCGCCAATTAATTTCAAAATGGCAAACTTCCCCTCAAAATTTAAATGACATTTCATATTTATTTTTCCAACAAATTATATATTTTACCATACTGTTTTAAAAAAATACATAATTAATGTTTTCCTATTATTTGTAGATACATGTGTATGTCTTATATGTTTTTATTCATACAGCAAGGAGTAGTAGCTATCCATGCACAGATCAGTTGTGCCTGTACTGCCTTAAAGTTTAAAGTTTAGTTTAAAACAAAGGCAAGGAGGAAAA
>JARVGW010000136.1:6387797-6397998 GCA_031762495.1 Anablepsoides rubrolineatus
CAGTGTAGATCAAATGAATATGTTTTAATTAAAACAGCAACTCGAGTACACGTTTTGTCCCTGTTCCTCATATGTGTGAACACATCCCTCGAAGGCCTCGACCCTCACCAAGCCACTGCTCTAATTTCACCTGGACAAGAAGATCGAATCGATCGCAGCGACGCAGTTCTGTTCACCGGCCGCTGCCTCGCTCCCACACAGGGCCTGGAATCAATGAGGCGAGAGTGGAACCTTCAGCCTCCTCCCAGAACTGAACCCAATAGACCCTGACGGTTCTGAAGATTAATGAGGGGAGCTTCTGCTGACGCCTCAAACACACGAGGCCAGCATGTTTACAGTGACTGCCCAACACCAGATCAGCTAAATCTGCCAAGATAAATCACACTACCACGAGAGGAGAGAGGATCAAATAAAGCAGGACCATTGTGTGAAGTTACAATCATTTTATTTTTTTATTGAAATCTTATTGAACCCATGAGGTTAGATGGAAAGGCCTCAGTTTGTTTGTGCCTCCACTGGATCCAAAGAAAAACAGACAACTTGAAGCTTACACAGTCCTAAAGTATTTGTCAGAATAACAGCACAAAGATATATTGTTTAGACAGATGTGTTGGTACCCTTCAGGTGTCAACTAACTAAGTACTTTACTTAAGTAGAAATTTTGGTTATTCATACTTTAGTGCAGTGTTTTTCAACCCTGGTCCTCAAGGCACACTGTCCTGCATGTTTTAAATGTTTCCCTGCTTCAACACAGCTGACTTCAATTAACAACTGATGAACTGCAATCATCTGAACCAGGTGTGTTAAAGCAGGGAAACTTGTAAAACATGCAGGACGGTGTGCCTTGAGGACCAGGGTTGGGCTTTAGTGGAGTAATTTTTTTTTTCAGCCTACTTTTTACTTCTGCTCCTTACATTTGAATTCAATTATCTGTACTTACTCCTTACTTTTTAAAAATGCAAAAAGTATTTCATTTCTATTTAACGTTGACTTGTTTTTACTCCTTTTCATTGTTCAGAAAAAAAATTAATACATTGAAATCTATCCAGATACACGGAGCCCTTTGATAGAGTGAATTTGATTGTGGTTTGATGAGAAGTGTAAATATATACCAATCTGACATCCTATTGGATTGAACTCACTCCATCACACCTTTATGACACAAATCACATCACATTCCAGCAGGACATGTAGCAGATGTAGCCTAGAATGAAGAGGATAATGGCTGAAACAAGTAGTCCAGTCAGTTAATTCCAATTTTATTTAATTAAACATTATACTCATTTAGAAGAAAATTGTGTGTGTGTGTGTGGGGGGGGGGGTTATACGCTCTACGCTATAGAACCCTGTGGCACAGCCTAAGCTTTTATCCTCATCCTTTAAGTGTTAATTACTTTTATAATTTAATAAGTTTTAAAACAGTACTTTTATACTTTTACTTGAGTAAAAGGCTTGAGTTGATACTTCTACTTCCAAAAAAGTATTTTTAAACCTTAGTATCTACACTTCTACTTAAGTAATGAATGTGAATACTTTTGATACTCTTACATTTTATTAAGATAAACTGTAAAAGTACTCATTACAAAGTCATGACAACTGGACGAGCTTTGGGTAGTGACCGAAAGAACGAGATCGTGGATACAAGCGGCCGAAATGAGTTTCCTTCGCAGGTTAGGGTTAGGCCCAAGTATCTGGAGAGAGGGAAGTCTGGGTCTCTCTGCTTAGGCTGCTGCCCCCACGACCCGACCCCAGATAAGAGGATGAAAACGGACGGTTAATTTAACAGTTATGAGAAAATCATGGGAAAAATACTTGCGGTAAACGCCCGCACTCGACTTCCCTACAAAAACAATTTAAAATTAAAAAAAAATAAGTCCAATGTTTAAACTTAACGGCCATATTTGTTTCAGCCCTATGTAGGTCAATCATGTGACCCAAACTTCCATGTGGGTTTTGGAGGATTCAGCTTTGTTTACATCAAGTGCAAACCCACATTTTAAAATTGCAGATCAATTTTATGGATGGTTATGGATGTGTGTCTGTACATTTATTATCACCAACTTACTGGTGTTATCAGGAGCCATTTCATAGAGTTAAAATATATGAAAAGCACTTCAGGAAATCCATAGTATTGTTTGGTTTAGAATTATATATATATATAATTTTTTTTTTGTACTGTTTTGATCCCTATGCTTAAGAGAAAAAAAAATATCTCCTCTTAGTCGACAAATATCCAAAGGGAGGATCCACTAATAAAAACAAAAAAAAAACGGGATTGTTTTTATTTTTCCTTTATTTTTTTGTCCAGGTCTGGGACACAATGAGGTAAAAGACAGTAATAAATTATTCAGTTGCTTAGAAACACTTTGCAAGAATCATATCAATAATACAAAAATTGTATCAAATACACATGATGCAACATTTTAAATCAACATTTTTTTTCCTTCCTTTTACAATGCAGTCTGTTCAATAATCAGAGTTTTGAGTCCTTCGGAGAAAAACAAAAACAAAAGACAACACAACTTAAGAGCAGATGTGATTTCAAGTTGTAGTTTCTTCTGCTGCTGAGCTTCCACTTCCTGCTGCAGGTACATTTATTTATATTCCATTTATTAAAATATTCATACAAACATCCAGATGTAATAGTTTCTCTTCTAATATCAGTGTAATAATAACTTTCCTCATTATTCTGCTTACAATCACCACCAAGGCATCAGGCACACAAGGCTACAACTCGAATCAGCCATCTGCTTACTGTTGATTTTACATTCAGATCAGTTTTACCATGCCATTCTGCTCTAAGATTTGTACAAAAAAAAAAAAAACACACAAAATAAACCATGCCAATAGGAAAAGTCAGATTGTATTAAAAGTGCAAAAATGTGTTCAAGAGTTGGTGTGCTTCCAGACAGGATGAAGACACCCACCAAATCTCCAAATCTGATAACAGTACGAGCCATTTTAATCTGTATGTGCGCTGAATGTGATGTTGCTTCAAGCCTGAGGAGCGTCACACTGAACACAGGGCTACACGGTTGAGCTTTTTTCCTCATTTTAAAAAATAAAAGGAATCCTGAACTCAACGGAAGAGGCGGAAAAGTCCTCGGATTGAAATAAAGTGACAGCACATCGTTTTGGTTCGTGGACGACTTCTCCAGCCTGCTTCAGCCCTCATCTATTTATTAGAGTTTTAAAGAGGTTTTTGTAGCACAGACAATCTCTCTTTATATCACAAATATGTATCAGTTTGCACACTTCAAGATACAAATTAATGGAGAGAAAGAAAATGCTCATTTTGTTCAGAAAAATCATAGTTTTGATCAATTCATCTCACCACTGACAATCACTGAAGATGCAACCACAATAAATCACAAATACTTGATAAGACAAAAAGTGGTTCATTCATATATATATTTTTTTAATGAACTTGGCCCTTAACAAATCTGCATCTTCTCTACTCTTCACATTCCTCTTCCAAACATTTTCAAACAATAACACGAGGTCCATGTTTACTTCACTCACCATCTGCCCTTCCATAACATCACACCAACCAGTGCCACCAAACCACACATCACCACCCGTCTAACGGTCGCTTTAACTGGAGAGCTCAAAGAAACCGCTCTGGAAAAACCTGGGCTCCTCTAAACAAAACCTGGAGTAGAGAGGACAGAGACAGAATGAAAGCGGGATGGTTTTCCATAAAACATGAGGCGCAGCTTCATACCAGCAACCCTCCCCTCTTTTTCCTTCACTCTTGAGACAAGAAAACCTTCTCCTCTCTGTAGTTTTCTCCTTCAAAGCCATGTTTAATATCCAATTCAGAAGCTAGACTTTAATGTCAAACAGAGTTGTTAGGCTTTAGAAGATGGAGGGCTGGAAAAAGCTTTCAGAGAAGCGGGTACAGCGCTCGTTCTAAGGCAAAACGAAGGGTTGATGGTCGGGGGTGACGCTTCAGATCACCCCTGGCTGCTTTAGATGCATGAAGGTGTTCAATGACCACCCCCCTTCCTCCTGTCCTTTTTGTGCTCCAGTAGGTAAACATTGCTGGGAAGTTCCCTGACATCCAAAAAGGTATGTTCATGTGCATGTTGGTTTGAGTCTGTGTGTAAGAAACCAAGAACACAAGCAAGGTCACAATATGGCGCAGTGGAACCTGTGGGAACCCGTGGAACGCTCTGCACGCCATTTCATCTTCTTTTTCTTCTTCTGGTTTCGCTCTGGAACTTGTTGTCTGAAAATGGGGAAAGAGTCATTAGCAGAGCCACTTTCACTAAATAAGCTTTTTATTACACACACAATTATTATTAAATGGTTTTTTGAAGTTCAAAATAGTGCTGAGAGAGAAAAATCCCAAAGTTCACTTTTTGCATTTTAGCAAAAAGCAGCAAAAATCAAACAATCACAATTTGGAACAGAACTAAAACTGACATTTTTTCAAGATAGGCCAGAAAATCTCCAACTCTTTTCCTTGAGATAAAACTAATGGACTATTTATTCAGTAAAACATTTACATCCCAACCATTAATGACTGGAATAAAACTGTGGCCACAAGAGGGCGATGTTGATTCATGCAGCTGCTCTTCACTTCTCAGATACTCTTAAATCTAGATCCCCTCTTATTTGTATAATCCCTACCACTTTCAATCAATCCTGCAATAAAAATAAACAGATAATAAGGATTTATGTACATAAACAAAAATTGTGAAATTTTAAAAAACATTTTCTTTAAAATTAATATATTTTCTCAGCACCACTAACATCTGGAGAAATAAAACCCTGACAAAAGGGAGTCATACCTTGCTTACAGCTTGTATTAATTCAACAACATCTTAAAAATCAGACAGCTCATTTGTCCAACTGTCCTGACATGTTTAGTTAAGTTTTTACAGAAAGCTCTACACACACCCACAAAATAAACTGATGCAAGGCTTTTAGTTACCGTATAACTCTGACCAACTCATGAAAGGCTTTGTCCACATTCATTGGGGGATCCTTGGCACTGGTTTCAATATAAGTTATCTGAGGAAACATGATGAAAATCCCAAATTTCAATATTAGAATTTAAAAAATTGACAGCAAAAAAATATAATTGTTTTTTTTTAAATCACAGCTGCAGCTCTTCTTTAAAAAAGACAGCATGAACACATTTCCTATAGGTCTGCATCACATCTTTGGCTCCCTTATTGTTTTAAGATTAGAATGTTTTATTGCTGACATAAAAATCACCCACAAGTAAAGACAAATATAAAAGATATAAACCATGATGTGGCCTACAGATCACTTCAGTCTAATGATGTTTGTTCTTGTTGTACTTTGCAGATTATCCACATAAATACAGTAAATACTCGTAGCACCTAGCAACATGGAGGTATAAACTCTCACCTAGCACCATCAGTGGCTTTTCTAATGTATTTTTATTTAAGTGAAACCAACTGTTACTACCAATTACACAACTCCTGCTGTTCGTCATCCTCATCTTCAAAACCTCTTCTTTCTACAAACCGGATTCCAAAAAAGTTAGGACACTAAAACTGTGAATAAAAACTGAACGCAATGATGTGGAGGTGCCAACATCTAATTTTATTCTGAATAGAACAGAAATCACAGATCAAAAGTTTAAACTAAGAGAATGTATCATTAAAGGGAAAAATATGTTCATTCAAAATTTCACAGTGTCATCAAATTCCCAAAAAGTTGGGACAAGGCCATTTTTTTACCACTGTGTGGCATCCCCTCTTCTTCTAACAACACTAGTTTCTCAAGTTTAGAAAAAGGAATGCTCTCCCATTCATGTCTAATACAGGCCTCTAACTGTTCAATCATCTTCCTCTTTATGATGTGCCAAATGTTCTCTATAAGTGAAAGCTCTTGACTGCAGGCTGGTCATTTCAGTACCCAGATCCTTCTTCTACGTAGCCATGATGTTGTGATTGCTGCAGAATATGGTCTGGCATCATCTTGGGTTATCCTTGTCCTCTGGTCCAGATGACATGTTGTCCCAATGTTCCATAAAGAACTTCAAATCATGACTCATCTGACCACAGAACAGTCTTCCATTTTGCCACACTCCATTTAAAAAGACCCCTGGCCCAGTGCAAACGTCTGAGCTTGTAGAGCTTGCTTAGAAATGGCTTCTTTGCACTGTAGAGTTTCAGCAGGCAACAGCAGATGGCACGATGGATTGTGTTCACTGACCATGCTTTCTGGAAGTATTCCTGAACCCATTCTGTTATTTCCTTGACAGTGGCATGCCTGTTTGAGGTGCAGTGACGTTCAAGGGCCCAGAGATCACAAGCATCCAGTAGAGTTTTATGGCCTTGACCCTTACGCACAGCAATGGTGTCAGATTCTCTGAATCTTTTGATGAGGTTATGCACAGTTGATGATGATAACTTAAAAGTCTTTGCTATTTTACGCTGGGTAACACCATTCTGGTATTGCTGCACTATCTTTCAGGCTTCAGAGAGACACTGACACTCTAAGAAGCTCTTTTTATACCCAAACATGTTGTTAATTGACCTAATTAGTGTTAATTGGTCTTCCAGCTGTTCTTTATATGCTCAATTTCCTTTTTCCAGCCACTTATTGCTATTTGTCCCAACTTTTTGGGGATTTGTTGACACTGAAATTTTGAATGAACATATTTTTCCCTTAATGATACATTCTCTCAGTTTAAACTTTTGATCTGTGATTTGTGTTCTTTTCTGAATAAATATTATATGTTGGCACCTCCACATCATTGTGTTCAGTTTTTATTCACAATTTGTTTAGTGTCCCAAGTTTTTTGAAATCCCCTTTGTATATGGCTTTTAATTTAATAATAAAGTTTAATTGTTTTGTCTCATTTCAATTATCTTTTGTGCCATTTTATTTACATCTCCCATGTTTTATAAGTAACCTTACTTGCATCAGCATTTGTGAAAAGAATCCTCAAGAAGTAGACTCAACTCAAGTTCAGTTTCAGTTTAAAAGGTTGCATAGAGTGGGTGATTACAAAGGATTAAATTAAATGTGTATGTACAGGGAAGTAGGAAACATAGTCATCAATTAATAAGCTCTACAAAGCTTAAGAGAATGTTAAGACAAAAACACATGGGGTTTTGAATATAACAAAGTTAAATAATATCTAATTATAGCTGGAGTCCTCTACCTGTGTTTAATTTAACAGACTAATGAGGATTTTAGCTGTGATACTTCATGCATGAAGTAAATTTGCCTGATAATGAGCTTTGCTCAGCCCTCCTCATTCACGACTGTACCTGCCTCCCCTCATTGCTAACTGTAAGCCCAGAATGTGTGACTAATGTCCACAACCAGGAAGAGACAGAGGTACAGTAAAAGAAAAGAGTCAAGACATAGTTTGCAGTCAGCTGAAGTTACTGTCTGCAACACAGTTTGCTGATCAATAAGTAGCACTTTTAACATCAACCTGATCTGTGCTATAAAAACATTACTGTGCAATGCAGTGATACTGATCATTTTTATTATGCAATATAAAATTTTATTCATATGGCCCGGCACTAGCACAGGTGGCTGGCCATTTCTCTTTTCAGACTGTAAACCTTTATACGAACACCTACATTATCAGCTGAGGTACTACAAAGCCACTACAAAAACAGCCAGCTCTGAAAAAAAATCAGAACACTTACCACGGCACGTTTAAAAGCCTCACAATGAGACCACAAAATCTTGTGCAAGACACTGATTTGATGTTTAAACCTGTTGAGATTTATGTGATGCAGATGAGCTTAACATCTATAAATTTGCTTGTCAAAATAACTAAAAAAATTAAACGTTAAATCAGATTTTCAGATGTGAAAGCGCATCTCAGAGCAAGGTTTGTTTTCCTACCAATACACTGTGTGGTGCAGGTAAAAGATACATTTAAAAACCTTAAATTCACACTGCCAATAATGTGTGGGACAAATGCTACAGGAAAAATGTATTACTTACACTATGTTTTGCAGCCATCTCTTGACCCTGGTCTGATGTCACTTTTCTCAGGTGAACCAAGTCCACTTTGTTTGCAACCAGAACCATGGGGAAAGCCTCCCTGTAAGCAGAAAATTATGCCTTTTTACACCAAAAAAAAAAGCTCCTGCATACTGCAGTTTCATAATTCAACTAAAGAACAGTTTATGAAGTCTGCATGCCTTCAAATGATTAACATGTGGCATTAAATAACCTTCTCAGTTGTTCAAGTGGGCTTACATAACAGCATCAAGTCATAAAGAGCATTCTGTGCTGCAGAACTTATACGAGAGGTGTCAGAATTCAACACTTTAATCTTGTGAAAAAAAAAAAAAAGCTTACAGTGTGAGCAACACCAAACACGGACAGACAGCAGTGGGCTCAGTTTGAGCTGCTATTTTTATTACATCTGATCATCTCTGTGAACGTCAGAACAAATGTCTATCCTCTCATAACTGAAACCCTCAACACAAACCTGTTTTGGAAATCTTATGTGGTTTTCAAAGTTAAGAACAGCCTTAACCAACTCCCCACCAGCTAACTAAAACATATATGCTGACTCGACAAAGCTGAAACTGACCAGACAGAGGAGCTGATGATGCAGCATTTTTACCCCCCTCAAAGTTGACTGAATCCTAAATAAGTCTTTCATTTGCCATTTCTCAAAAAAGCAATAAACTTAAACCATAACAGAAATATTTATTTGAGCTGCAAACAAATGTTCCATTTTACAAAATGTAAATGCTTGTTGCATGTGAGAAAACCAGTTCCTCTTAACTAAGATGTGCTATATTTACAGAGTGTGCAGTTTTGCAATGGTTGATGACTTTTAGTCATCTTTGACGTGTTTTATTTTAGCCCACTGGTTAGAATCAGTCAGACCCTTTAACTGCTCAATCGTTCTACTGACAGCAGGTTTCTGAGCAGCTTCTCTGATTAGAAAGTTGCAGCACAGCTCAATTCTCTCGACTGCAAATATTAAGCAGAAACCCCCCGGTGTAATAGACCGTGAATATTTGACACTGAATCAGCTTAAAGGAAGTTCAAATTTAGTTTTTTTGTGCAGCACAGAGCAAAAACATTTAGACCACAACTAAATTCTTTATACCTCGTTTTTAAAAAGTCTGAATTCAGGCTTTTCCGGACCATCTTTCAGTTGATCTCTAACCGTAAGTTGAGTTTTTAACAAACACGCCCGGTTGGTGCTAAAATACAAGTTATGCAAGATCAAAACTGTTTTTGTGACAATTCAAATCTTCAGACTTCACACACCCTTACATTTCAGTTTCCCCTCCCGAGGAACCAAATGTCATGAATCACTGCTGTTGTGTATTTTCAGACACAAGTCATGCAGCCTGACTAAATCCTTCCAACCCGTCGCATCCTACCTGTCTTTGACCCGTAGTATGAGCTGATGGAATCGGTCAACGTGTTCGAAGCTGGCCTTGTCCGTGACGGAGAAGACGATGAGGAAGCCGTCCCCCGTCCTCATGTATTGCTCCCTCATTGCACTGAACTCCTCCTGACCGGCTGTGTCCAGCACTGAGTGGAAGAGGGAACAAAAACACACCGATCTTTATGATGCATCATTATACACTTACTTTAAATGAGTCGTTTAGCATGCATCTTAAAATATGAAGGGTTTTTATAGATTTATGATTAATGTATCACCAAGGCTCACCATCCAGTATAGCCCATTGTCCATCTATTTCAGTATGTTTAAGGTACGAGTCCTCAATCGTAGGGTCATAGTCCGGCACAAAAATTTTCTGGAAAAACTGGATGGTTAGCGCACTTTTCCCAACACCACCATCCCCCACCACGACCAGCTTGTAGGTTGGCAGGTTGTCACTTGGCACGGCGCTGGTCGCCATGGCTACCTCCACAGCGGTGGTGGTGAAAGCGGGAAGTTGACTCAAGGTGGCTGGCGAGAGACACCTGGGCGAAAAGGGAGATCAGAGTGGGGATGAGAGAAAAACAAGGGAGCAAGAACAAAAGTTTGTGTTTTGTTTTCCTTGTTGCGGCCACTTTCGACTGATCATACTGAGTGTTGGAGATAAAAGCAGAAGATAATACAAAGATGGACCAACTAGAACAAGATGACACCATTTGAGACCTTTCTAAAAGCAGACATTAATATAAAGCTTGAAGAAAAAAAAAAAAACTTACATTTTCAACAATATCAAAATAAAGTGGATGTTATAACCAGTAATTCAAGTAAATTTAGTCA
>JARVGW010000136.1:6668899-6692571 GCA_031762495.1 Anablepsoides rubrolineatus
ATGTACAAAAAGCATACTTTATGAATTTGTAATATACTTTAAATGTCTTTAAGCGCACTTCTTTTTCACCTGGGCAGCAATTATGATGCAGACTATTTATCTGCCTTCGTCTTGCCTTTGATTGATTGATTGATTGATTGATTTGATTTAAGTGTCCTTAACCTTCTTGTTCCAGTTTTGGCTAAATGGTAAATGATAAATGGACTGTACTTGTATAGCACCTTTCTACCCAACCAGGACAGTCAAAGTGCTTCACACTACAATCTGTGTCCTCATTTACCCATTCACACAGCACTCTATTAGATCTCCTATAAAGCTAACAGTACAATCGTCTATGGAGACTAATCAATACCAATCACATTCATACACTGATGGGACACACATCAGAGGCATTGAGGGTTAAATATCTTGCCCAAGTACACAACAACTGAGACAGCTGGACAGGGGATGGAACTGGCAACCTCTGGTTCCAGGATGACTCCTCTAACCACTCTTCCACCATCGTCCCGCTTCATTGCACTGGTTGCCTTTTCATTTTAGCATTCATTTTAAAATCATTTTGTTTGTTTTTAAATCTTTGAATGGTTTGCTCTCATCACTTTTCATTGGCTTTTGACTCATGAGATAGGTCATTTTATTTGTCAAGTTGTGTAATACATATTTTATGTGTTTGTTTGATTTTGTTCTTTTTATATTATGATTGTACCGCACTTTGGTCAGTTTTTAATGTGTTTATAAATAAAGTTGACTTTGCTTCTGGTGCCCAGCCCTCATGGGCTTATAAAACATTCCACACATAGAACAAACCCAACAAGATGGTGACATTTATATCACAAACCACACAAAAATATCATTACAATCTGAAATTCAGCCGGGGTACAACGCATGTTGTCTTCTTTCCCAAGCTTCACAAACAAAAGCAACAAATGCAAAAAAAATCCTTATAATAAATCCTTATAATAAATCCAAAGTGATATTCATCTTCCACCACATTAAGGTCACAAAGAAAACAAACTCTCTCCTCTTCAGAGAGACCTGTACATCTACCCACTTCCACTGCAAACGGCAGGCTACCAGTTCAGAAAAACTGAACCAAACTGACACTGAAGCAATCTGAAGAAGCACTACTCTGGATCAAATGAAACGAAACTTGAATCAGAACTCAACTGAGCTAAACTGAAGTGATGTTCAGTTTTAAATGTGCAACTTTATTGGATTCAGTTGAACAAACTCCTTCAAGACAAGAACTCCTGTCTGGTGAACTAATGGCAACAGAGCTTATTTCTACTGGGATGGATGATTGGAAAAGGAAATCAGCTGAGAAGATTCCAGGTGGCAGACAGGTGTGTGTGACAAGCATTGCATGAGGGGAAACAATGAGCAGTTCAACAGAAAAAAAGACACTTGCAGAAATAAACACGGATAAATAAGAAACCAAGTAGTCTGCAACAAGGGAACAAACTACACAAGAAAAGCAAAACAAAAATTTTTACTTTTCTACTTTTTTTCTCATGAAAACTAGGAGTTACAACACATGGTTTGAGCTACTTTGAAAAATGCATGACGTTTAAGGAGTGAATTGGTGAAACAATGATTATGGTGAAAGCAGATAAGCTGTGCACATTTTAGTTTAAGAGTGTCTGCAGCGATGAGTTCTGGTTATTCGTTCACAACCAGAAGGAGCAAAACGTCAATTCAGCAGAACACACATCCAAACTTTCCTCTGTTTGTTCATTTTTTATCAGTTTGGCTCATCCTCGCCTCCTCCTCCCTCACCTTTGGCACGTGGCCGATAAAGACAGCGCCCCCCCCAAAGTGCCTGATGAATAGTGTGTGTGTGGTGATGATGCAGAAGTTTCTGTGTGCAGGAAGCACCGCCGTCCGCATCGCTTTAGGCTTCTATCAGTCTCAGAGACACAAAGTCCTCCAACAATTACTGCATTCAAACGAGGCAGCGAGTGACACAAATTGAGCTGGCGAGTGCACGGCTGACATCATTGTGCATTAGGTGCCATTTAAAGAGGATCTGATATTGTTTGCTCATCTGCTCTGCGCGCACACACATTTACACACTGTGAAATGTCAAGTCCCTGCAGTGAGAGGCAAAGGCATTCAGAGGTGGTGAGAACTTTTCTTTTTTTTTTTTTTTGCTATGGAGAGAAATAAGGAGAAAACATCTAGCTTCTAAAAGGAAATCAGTTGCAATGCTAATTTATATTCTGTGCTAAAGCACTCAGATCTGCATGTTGTGAGAATATGCTGAGTTGGTAAAACAAAAACTAACAAAAACACAGAGATCGTGTCGAGAAGGATCAAACAGCTAAAAAAAGCAATGCTTTAAAGTCGGATCTCACTGGGCTGCAAATCCTGGTGAAAAGCTTTTGTTTTTTGAAGTGCTTCTTTTTATGTTGTTTACTGTTTTATTTTTTTTGTAGTCATGTCTCTTTTGTTTTTACAAACTGCCCTTCTGGGACACATATAGAAAGGTGAAGTTGAGTATTTTGGTTGTATTTCTTGAAGACTTATTAATCTGACTTAATTCATTTGGTTTAGTGATGACAACTTAATTTTATGGGTTCAATTAATTTAAAAGTTGCACATTTCCATCCACTGAAAAAAATAATTGCTCATCCAACTTAAATTAAGTGCTTTAACTGGTAACAAGTAATTTAATCAGGTTTGTACAACATGTTGGTTTAACTTGATATATTTAAGTATGACCTGTTTAAATCCTTCAGTTTCTGTCAAATAAAGAATTCAAATCTGTCTGACTTAGCTTTATGGAAAATCAACACAAAGTTTTAATTGTTTCAACAGAAAAATAAAGACTCCTAAAAGTACATTTTCACTCACATTTTACTTAAATTCAACTTGAATCATCATAAATGAGTTTGTTGAGAATATTATTTTAGTTTTTCAGATAAGAGTAAAATACATCATCAGATCCATCCATCTATTATCTTTAACTGTTTTTCTTTCTTTTCAGGTTCACATGGGTCACTGGTGCCCATGCAGCAGTAAACTTAATAGATTTACTTGTTACCAAAGGAAGCAATTAATTGAAGTTGGATTATTGTTTTTACAGTGCATCACATGGTTGCAATCTTGTTGGTTGAAATTTTAAGCACGGGACAAAACTAAAATATGTATTTTCTCACAATATTAAGTCAAGTTTGAATAGTCTGCAACAATTGTAACTTAGTAAGATGTTACAACGGAGTATTAGGGCCACTCAACAAGATTTTTTTTGAATTACAAGAAAAAAGTCGTGCAATATGCTTTCATCCAAATTAAGTGATGACTAATTCTGTCAAAGCAGCCATTACATAACAATGCAGTTTCAGTTTATCACATAAACATTTGCACAATCATTTCAAAGTCCTGCTAATGATTTGATGCTAATGTGCTAAAAGATTATTTCTTTTACTAAAGAACAACTTCACAAGATGCTCAACATTCCTCATTTTAATCCAATGTACTGTTTGTTTGTGTAAAAGGTATAGTGAGACTTTAATCTAATTTTACAAATTTATTTTCAGACTATTAGGAATTTTTCTCCTAATATTACGACTTTACTGTCATAAAATTATGGCTTTATTTTTTTATATGGATGTTAAGGCCCTGTCACAATATGATGTTTTAGACTAATTATGCCAACTTATAAAATGTTTGGAGACCAGAAAATATCAAGCCTCTTTTAGACATACATACTGTAATGCTAACAAATTGATGAAATGTCTAACTTTTATTAGTAATTTAGTAGATTTTTTTTTCTTAAATTGGCATATGTCTAAAACATTATAGGGTGAATATGGCTTTAATCTCACAATATTATTAATTTTCTTTTTATTGTACATATAATTATTTGTCTTTTTAAGAAATGAATAAAGTTTGAAATAATAAAATAATAATAATATTATGACTTTAATCTCATAATATTACCACTATATTTTCTAATATTATGACTATAATCTCTTACAACTTTATTTTTGTAATATTATGACTATTCTTGTATTTTTATGACTTTAATCTCATAATATTAGGACTTTATTCTCATACAACTTTATTGTCATAATGTTACGACTTTAATGTACCTTATACTCTGTCATAAGACGTTACCTTTAACAGTGCTTTAAACGTTTCTTCAGTCATAATTCAGACATATGGCTGTCCATCCTGTGCACTGGACTGGACCCCCCTGTTCTCATGAGCAAGTCTCACATTGATATCTTCTGTCTCAGCTTCCGTTCCTCTAATAAACACTTCCCTCCTGTTGACCCTTGTTTTCACACAAGACAGCATTTTTCCCCTGAAACCACAGGAGCATGTGGAGATCATCAGGGAGAGGTTGTATTTACACCACATATTCACAACAAATGTGCAAACACAAACCGCTGAACATCGCTTATATTCGCCTGGCTTGGATATTACTGAATTCAGACCACACACACACATCTACACACACACACACACACACACGATAAGCGGCAGTAAATGGTGCTAAGCAGTCAAGCAGGGATATAAGATAGGTCGCTGCATTATTTATGGCTCTCTGCCGTGTTTAGTATTGCATCCTGATAACACCTATTCAGCAACTTTTCCCCACATGTGCATATCTTAACACACCCCCACCTACACACACACACACACGTCTCAGTATGGAAATATAACTCACCATCCACAGTGCCGAACAGATAAAAACACACACATGAATCTTTGCACGAACGATCTGCATCTTTGTTTGTTGGCCCAAATTGCAAATGTTCTGACCTTGTTTCTGAGCTTCCTCACAGATTCCTCCGCCCTCTGAGGCACTTTGATTTGACTCAACACAGCCTGTAATAATCAATTTGCTAGTCGGTGAAAACTTTTGCTAATGTGTCGGAGTCTGCATTAATTTCAATGAGCCTGACCCTCATGATGAACACATTAGTGGTTTAGAAAGTGTTTGTTTGTGAAAAGAGAGAAAATGTGTTTTTCACCCAGCTGACCAGGAAGCTTGTTAAGAGACTGGCTGTCAGCATTTTATCCACTAACACTGGTCCTATAATCCACACAGCACACTAAGTCAAGACTTCTTATTTTGACCTTGGATGATCCCTGGATTTATTTAAAGGCCTAGCATTCTTTGAAGGAATTCATATCACCAGAGTTTAAACCATTATTTAGTTAAAAAGTTTGATTAGCTTTGTCATGAGTTTTGCATACAGAGACATATAGCTAGAGAGACAGCTTTTTATCTTTGGCAGCAGGTGATAACAACTATTTAGATAATAAGAGTCAGAGAAGTAAGCCACATGAGGCCTCCAGTGCAACACAAACCCCTCTGAAAAACTTCAGGCAATGTTTGAAATGTGAAAATTCAAACAATTTATTGTAAAACAGTTTGTGTAACGCTGTCAAAATGACAAACATCGAAATAACATCTTGAAATGATCTGTTCAAATCAAAACCAGCGAGTTATTTTGTCTCTAAAACCTTGGATTAAAATAAAAGAAGAAGAAAAAAACAAACAAGGAAGAGGTAGTCAAAGCGGGATGAAAGTCAGAAAGCGAGAGTGATGCAACAACATCTGTCTCTCATCAACTCAAAAGAGAAAGTCAGCAACTCAGAAAAGCTCACTGGACAAAAAAGAAAAACACATTTACACACAAACAGGTGTCCCGCATTGAGACTCAGTGGAAAACTACTGAGTGTGTGTAGAACAGAGTGAGCAATGATTAGGGAGGGCTACAAAGAGAAATGATGGGGAGGGGAAAAATGAAACAATGAGTCGAAAAAAAAAAAAACTGTCAGGAACAACAACCTTTTTAACCTATGAGAAAATCAGGAAATCCCATGAAAATCTCAAGGAAAACATGAAGCAGCAATATCTAACAGATAAATACAGAGTTCTGAGCTGTTAGTAAACATATAGGATGCCTTATGATGAGATTATAATCTGATGATGATGATGTAAATATCACCTTTATGTCCTTCTGCTCCATAGAGCTTAAGCTGCTCTGCAGTAATGTCACTTGCTGAGCTGCTTAATGTTTCCATAAGGGCTTTATTAAACATAAACTAAACATAAGCAAAATCTTATTTGAGCACATATGCTGATATATCAAGTGTATCTGACTTTTACAGAAGCCATAATGTTGTATTTTTGGAACTAGAGTCTGAAGATTGAGCTTAAAGTTTTACCTAAGTAGCTAGAAAGTAGCCAGAAAGTGCTTCACAATACAACTTCACAATAAACCACAACAGAGCATATAAAATACATTTACAAATGATAAAATGATTAATAAGACAACATGAAAATTCATACAAACATGTTAAAAGCCTGCTTAAAAAGGTAAGTTTTAAGCTGCTTTTAAAAACTCTCCACACTCCAGCTCTTAGAGTTTGGGGTAATGCAATCCAAAATTTAAGAGCTAACCTGAATTCTCCATCCCCAGTGGGGATTGAGGACCAAGTAGGTGATTGGAATTTCTGGATCTAAGTGTGCCTGAAGGTTAGAAAGGTAATATTTGGGTACAGCAGCAAGTTAAGAACAAACTCAAAGTGGAAGTAGTTTGCAAAAAGCAGAAGAAACTACAAACAGTAAAACAACATGTGAATGCTGACTCAGCAGACAGCTTTGTTATATCATTTTTTAAATTTAGCATAAAATTGTATAATTGTGTGAAATTTCCTGATCATTTTTAGTAGAGTCTGTTTCTGTAATCCTAACTCATTGGGAACGATTCATAAGAACCAACACATGTTAAATAACTGGAAAACCATCAACTCACATCAGGCCTCTCCGAAACGCATGAATACGTGTCTCCAACAAGTCGTGTGAATGGATTTTCAACAAGTGTGAGAAAACACCGATTGACAGCGTCGGAGAGAAAAGGCAGAAAAGAGGGGGGAAACACAAAGAAGCAGCAGAGACAGTAAAGAGATTTCCCACCGTGTCTGAGCGGCGAGAACAGAAGGTGAGGGGCTTTCTTAAGCGGGGTGAGGGAACAACACTGACGGCAGAGAAGTGCGGAGAAAGAGACAGAGAGCGCTATTAGAGACGAGCTGAAGTGCCGTGAAGAAAGGGGGAAACAACAAGATGATTCAGCGTGAAGGGAGACAGAGGGAGAGAGGAAAACAACCTGTGGCCTCGCACCGTCTCCAGAGACCAGCAAATAACACAGTTTGAAGGATTTTTTTCCTAATCTCTGCAGCCATCTGAGAATGTTTTTTTTTGTTCCCCATGACAAGTACATAAACACAACTAGAGACATGCTGGTCTCCTCATCCTCTATAATTAGTTCACTCATTACTAAAGGCCAGTGAGGACACCAGAATACTAACAGTTTACTAATCACATGATAACTGTAATTAGAAGATCCTGCTGGACGCACTAATTGTTCTTTCCCTTTTACAGATGAGAGAGACAGAGGGAGAATGTGCCAAAGGATAATTGGCTTAATGTTTATTCACTCTGCGCAAACTGGGTTTCTGATGTCTAGTAGAAGAACCCTTTTTGGTTCTCACCTCCCTGCACATCGCCATTTTTAGGCCACAGTTCCCAACCGCCGCCAAAGTCTGTGTGTTTGATTGGTTCTCATTTTAGCAAAGTATCTCATGAGCCACTGAATTTGAGTGGAACACTCAGAAAGTAATCACTGGATGGACCCTAATTCAATTCATTTTTTAACCTTTATTTAACCTGGCAAATCTCATTGAGATCACAATGAAGGCAACCTATTGTTCATGTTTTTGGTTTGTGAGAGGAAACCGGAGAAAACCCACAAAAGTAAGAGAACGTGCAAACTCCACACAGAAAGACTCCATGTTTGAATTGATTATTGAACCCAGGACCTTCATGTTGTGAGGTATAAGTGCTAACCACTGATTCACCGTGCCAACAAAGCTGCCATATTTGATCAACCTTAGACAATGCAGAAACAATGACTTAACTTAAATGTTTCTTTAAATATTAACCTCTAAATTAGTGTGGTAGTAGTGGAGAGTCATCCGTACCAATTTCTCTGAACACTAAAACATAGAGTGGGATTGCACAACAATGCATGAGAGCTTGCATAAGGATTTGACCAAAACTGCTGATCAACAAAAGAGAATTTTAATGTAAAACATGAAAGGCAGGTGATATGAATTCCTACAACAGATGTTGGTTTTTATTTTACAAATTTTAAATTTTATTTTATCTTTATTTAACCAGGCAAACCCCACTGAGATCGCATATCTGGGATTGAAGGTAACCAATATAGAACTGTGTTCTATATGACTTTGTGTTTTTTTTGTGTGTTTTTATGATGTGAAGCATTTTGCTGAAATATGGTATACATGTAAATTTGGTTGATTGATTGATTGATTGATTGATTGATTGATTGATTGATTGATTGATTGATTGATTGATTGATTGATTGATTGATTGGTTGTACATATTTCTGTGCTGTGGGGGAAACCCGAGTACCAGGAGAAAACCCACCCAAGCATGAGGAGAACATGCAAACTCCTCACAGAAAGACCCCAGGTCCAAACTGAGGATCAAACCCAGAACTTTATTGTGAGGCATCAGTGCTAAACACTGAGCCGCTGCTGTTTGCTTTCAAGAAAGGAAAAAAAACTAAATCCATGTGTTGTCATCATCTGAGTCACCAGATGAATGTGGATAAGTCCTAATCCTTACCTGGTGGGAAACACCTGTTACCTGCAGGATAATTAAAGCAAAATCCAAGGAAGTTCTACAGCAAAGTGTCACCTGCCACAGCATGGCTTAAAATGAACCTTTATAGTAAATATCAAAGTAAAATCTGCTTATTAAATCGATTTTTCTGCTCTATAAGTTAAACTGTTTTAGAGTTGTTCTGTAAGTTCTGATAAAAAAAAAAAACACCTTGCCGTGTTAAACTTGTCGAATGTCGGGTTATTTTAAATGGCGAGGCCTCCTTTAATTGTGATGTAACTCCATCATTATTATCCAGCATAAATGTGAATCTTTTACCTTCAGGGTGTCATAATCAGAGTCTATTTAATGTTATACCTCGGGCAGAAACCCTCCTGTGCACAGCAGAAGGAAGGAATAAATCTGGATTGGTTTTCTGCAGGTGGCTCCACTCAACTACTGCTTCTCTCTCCTTACTCTAATGCCCTATATTACTCCCTCCCTCTCACTTTCTCTGCTCCCCCTCCCTTATTAACAGTGTCGCTCCATTATTTTTCTCATTCTCCTGCTTTCTGTTATACTATTTCAATGTTTAAGTGGGCTAAAATGGAAAGAAAGTTTACAATTCCTGACGGTAAGGCATCAGAAATAGATCTTATATTATAATTTCCTCCCCTCTGTATCGGTAAATCAACACGTCTGACTTTGCAGAAGTAATAAAGAGCACTTTGAGAGAAAATTACAATATTTCTATGGAAACACATGAAAAAAACAGAAAGAGATTCTTTGCTTTTATATGTCTTCATCCCACGCAGCTGTAAAATGTAGTCAGTTTGAATATCTTTATAGACAGTATTGTTAAAATATATTAAAGCTGGATTGATCTTTGGAAAATATCTGCAACATTTTAAGGTAAAACCTGATGTAAGAAAGTGTTTTATATTTGCATCTAAGGGTTAAGTTTTGAAGCCGTTATCCAAAACAGCTGCAACAGTTGACTGATACTAAGAAACAAAAATAGTTATAATTCAATCAGGTTTTATTGATAAGCTAACATTTCAGATTATTTTACAACACATACTCTGTGGCATATTGTGAAATCACTTAGATTATACATTATTATTTTCAACATTTCACCAAAACTCCACCATTTCTCAAGATGATTTTCATAAAGCTCTGGTATGAAAGTCAGCAGGTGATATGCATATACAGAGAATGTTAAGTCTTTAATTTCATTGTGCAGTAAGCTAAAATGGGGTAAAACCTCATTAAATGAACAAATGATATTGATGATTTGTTTTATTGACAGCCACTGATACTTTTAGCACTCTGACCTGCACTAATGTAACATTTAATTATTACACCCTGCAGGAAACACCACTGTAGGATTAAAGCTTGAGGCTAAAAATGAAACAATCATGATTTTAATTGTTCTTAAAGTTAGAGCATATACTTATTTCCCTGCCTTTTAATTTTGACAAAACAACAAAAATGACAGAAACTGATAATTGTTCTGATTTGTGCAACTGTTTCTTTTTAAATCTGGAGCTCCTTTTGTTTCAGATTTTTTGTAAGTCTGGTGAAGCAATACAGTGATTTATTTAAATAAAAACCAATCAATCCTCAGTGCTACCTGTGAACATTTTATTTCCAGCGCAGAGTAGTTCTAACTCTCTGTATCATGGTGATCCTGTTTCATCATCCACTATATTTCAGCAGAGACACTATAGAAGCAGACAGCTGGTCTTGAGTGGCCAATTATGTCCGTTTATCTGCCTTCCAGGCACAGCTGTGATCAAACAGAATGAAGAAACAGGATCAAACAGCGAGGCTAAAAATGATTCTTCCGTTTGGTTCCCTTCGTTTTGCAGCTTCCCTGCCTGTTTCTGTCTCTGTTACATCCTCCCTGTTCCATCCCTCCTGCCTCCTTCTATATATACGCACTTCTGCGTCTCTTGGTGCTTTCCCCGTCTCATCTCTGGGGAGACAGCAAAAGAGAGGCATCTATAAAAGTTTAGTGCTGAGGAAGCTTCATCCTGCACAGCCCTACAGCTGAGAGTGTGTGTGAGCGTGAGCGTGAGTGCGCATTTCAACCCAGAGTGCCAGCGGGCAGAGCTGGAGGGAGTCCTCAGAAAAAAAAGTTTTGTTTTTTTCTTGTCAGCAGATATTTTGTTGTCAGAAAGTAAGCCTGAAAAGGTCTCAACAGGTATAAAATGTTATTGTATAGTGTTTTTCAGTGGAACAGATATGAAAGTTAAGATCTTTTTTTGACAAAATTAACAAGAAGGTCACTTAGAATAGATAAACTGGTTAGAACTAGATTGATTACTACAAGTTTTTCTAAAATATTGAGTATTTGGAGCTGGAAATATCTCAACCAGCTGTTGACAGGAGTCAGACTTTTCAGTAAAATCTGTTTATTCAGACTGATTGAAGTAATTGTGCTGTGAAGAACAACTTTTCTGCCTTCTTTGTCTGCTTATTACGACACTTGGCGCACAAAACACTCCATCCAGTCATGAGATCTCCACAAGTCTTCCTGGATCGGAAAATCCAACAATAGAACCAAGTTTTCCACAGATACTCTCCTCATTTCCCTTATGCATCTCACAGCATCACTTTAAATGTAGAAGCTATTTTATTTTTCATTCTTCTCATGCGTTAGTTTCTTTTCGGTACTCTTCTTGTGCGTAAATGCGCATAAAGACGCACCGGGACCATCTACTGCGCCTGGTTTTGTGTTAAATGCAGAACATGCCTACACTGGTCGCTGTCCATAAAAAAAGCAAATGATAATTATTGACTAAGGTTGCAGATCTCTCTCTCCCTCACATACCCCCCCCCCCCCCCCACACACACACACACACACATACACACAGCCGGGGTGAGTAACAGAAGCAAAGACAAACGCAGTTGGAGTTTTGGAGCTGACGGACAGCAGCCCGGTCAGGATGTCTGTCACCTCTCTGGGCAGCAAAAAAACTGCTGGAAATCTGAGGATTTTATAAGTCTGCTTAAACAAACTCTAAAACTGGGTATTACCATTGTTTTATTTTCTTTTTCTTGACATTTTTCAAAGTTACGCTCCGTGGAACGGTGTCTTGTTTTGAAATATATTTCAGTGTGGAAGAATTGATGCCCAGCCAACAGAAGCATCAGAGGAACAATAACAACACAATGTAAGCTGCTGTAAATATCAGAATCATCCCTTTAAAATCTATTTTTATCACGGTTAGGGGTTAGGGTTAACCCTATGATAAAAGTTTTATTTGATTCTATTGATTTAGAAATAACTTCTTCAAAAAGGCACCGTGAAGGCCTCACCCTCCTGATTCTCAGTAAAGTGTAATGGATTGTTACCCTAAAAAAGTTCTTGTTCAGTACTTCAATAAATGTACAAAAGAAAAAAAGGGGAAAAAACAAGCAGATGTTCCTTGCTTTATCTGATTTTGTTAGTTGTTTTGCGTAATTATAGAAAACACAAAAAAACTATTTCATTTACAATTTGTGCCAAAAAAAAAAGAGCCTAAGTGTCAAACTTACCCACTTCCTCTGCTCTTACAGCTGCAGGCAAAAGACACGGCAGTATACATCCACAGAACCAAATGAGTAAATCCATCTTTTCCCTCTGGTGTAGAGAAATAAAAATAAAAAAGGAAAAGAAACAGCTCCTCTCCTCCTGTTCGGTTTTAAATCTGAGGCAGAGCTGCAGTCCCTCTCTCCTCTCAGTTCTCCTCTCTTAACGCGACCAGAGACCAGAATCTAAACGCCGGCTTGCAGCTCTCCAAGAACAAGCTACCATGTGAGCCGATTCTTTAATGCGTGAAAAACGCGCTTAGACTCTGAAGGCAAAGTAATTGAAACTGTAAACACAGTTGGAGTCCCGCGGAATCCATCGCGGAGCGCAGAGTCCGCAGATCTGTGACCTCCTCTGACAGCAAAAAACAACCGTGCGTAAATTCAGAAGAACAAGAAATCAGAGTTGATCATCGGGAATATCTAAAACAAGTAGTTTTTTAAAGGAACAACAAAAAAGTAATGTCCTCCACAACTTTCTTCACAAGCGGCGCATTTTTTTTATGTTTCAAAAGGGTTTTCTTCTTTTTCTGCGGCTCCGACAGTTTTTACATCTTGAGCAAAATCAACCGTCTCTTGGAAGAAACAGGTCCAGTCTGCGTGCGTAAAACTGCTTGGGGACAGAGGAATATGTGGTTGCTTGCTCTCCTCTCAGAAAACTGCACGTTTCCTCGCTCCTCTCCACCTCTTTACGCGCAGAGTGTGCGTGCCACCCTCTCTCTCTCTCCCTCTGTCTCTCTCTCCCGGCAGGCTCCAGGAGGCGCGCTCCTTCCCCTCCGATCTCCGCCGTGCTTGTGGCAGCGAGCAGGACTGCTCACTCCCCCTCCTTCCTCCTTCCTTGCGTGCACGCCGTGCGCATGAGCGTGTATCGGATTACAGTAGGCACCTCGACCCGCCTCCTTACAGTCCCTCTCACTGATTAAAGAGCAGTTTCAGCTCCCTCTTTTCTCTTCTTATTTATTTATTTTTAATTTGGAAATCATTTCTCAGCATTTTAAACATCGTTTTTGTATTGTTTTACTAATATTAACTTTTGGATCAGGTCAAACCTTGAAGTTGTAAAATGACAACTAAAACCACATCATTTTTTTTTGCCTCATATTGTATAAATCTGTTAAAGTTAAGCTTTAATTCTCAGACTTTTTGGATCTGGGGACCCCTTACAAGAGTTAAATATTTCCAGGGACCCCTTCATAAACCCCATTCTGTTTTAAAAATAATTTACTTTCATTTGAACCCCTAAATGCCATGGGAATATTGTTTTTTGTTTAGTTTACTATATTGTTACTCATATATATTTTAATAAAAACTAAATTAACAAATTAGTGAAATTTTTGAAGCACACAAGATATGGCTTATGGACCCCTGGGGGTCCTAGTTTGAGAACCTCTATTGGCTTGTTTGATGAGACAAATTTCAGCTTAAACTGTTTTGTGTTGGCTAGCATCAATTAGCTACAGCATCCACCTTAAATTGGGTTCAGTCCAAAAGGTAATCACTTATCTATCCAAGCTACATTAAAACTTATCCACTAGTTCATGAGATATTTTGCTGACGTAAAAGAAAAACACACAAACATGAGCAAAAACATCATTGCCTTCGCTTTTCAGTGTCAGATCTGAGGAGGTGAGTGGATTTCTGTTCACAGTTTAAAGCCACGCAGCAGTTTCTCTCTCCTTCATTGAGCAAACGTGCTCCGTTCCATTTTTTTTTTTCTCAGCGTGTTCTCTCTCAGCAGTGTAATAGAGGGAGTCTGTCAGTGGGAGGTGTGTTTTAGCAACTCCAAAAGCTTGTGGTCTGCCAGACTAAACCCGCCCGGGCCCTCGCTCTGCCTTCCCAAGGCACACCCTGCTCACATCCACACACAGATGTACACACACTCAGGCCATAATGACATGGCAGGGCTCACCACTGACCGCTCAGTAAAACAAAATCACGTCGAGCTCAGAGATCCTGCGGGAAGAAAACCCCTTTCAAACGTCTTTATGACAGAGGAGATAATCACAAAATAGGCGATTCTTCTTACATCGAGAGCAGATTATTTATAGTTGCTTGAACTTTTGAGGCAACGCTTTCTGAGAGCGGTCAGAGCAGCAGTGACATGTGATATCTGTGATCGTCGTGGGGAGGCAGGCTTTAAAGGGGACAAACTGGTCATTTTTGGGAATGATGCTCTGTCAAATAGAAATCAACACCTTATCAGCAATGATTTCAGCCATGCAGAACACACATATCAGCAGCAACTCAAAGTGGGAGCAACTAATCCTGTGATACAGGGTGACCTTATAGATTATATCTTCAGGATATTTATTTCTGTTTTGTAACTTTTACTCCTTTTGAAATATTTAATATCACTAATGAATATTTTTCTAACATGCTGATGAAAGGCCATTGGTTGTTTCGCACACAGTCAAGCCGCTCACATGTTTTCAAGCATCTTCATAAGGTCTGGAGGTATTTTTTACATGACAGATTATAGCTTGTGTGCTTTACTGGAGTAACCATTACCCAACTCGTATCCTGGGGTCCCTCCGGTTCTCTGACCCCTGTAACCTGCCTCTCTCTCTCACCCCGCCTGCCTCCTGCCACTGAAACCAAACCCACCCTGGTTCCTCTGGAATCTGTCAGGTGATGAGAGCCACGTGGTCCCACTCATCTGAAAAAAGTGCAGCAATCTGACCAAGTTCCCCCTCTCATTTCAAATTTTATTCGTTTTTATTATTTTAAATGTTTTTAAGCGCTGCTAAAATATGTTCACCCTGTTATGAAGTGATTAAAACTGCAGCAAAGTAACTAATGTTGAACTCTTTTGGACTTCTAAGAAATAACTTCCCATTTTTTATTTGAATATATGATGTTTTCAGTTTAAGATTGACTCAGGGGCAGCTTTGATGGGCAGCACGGGCTTTACAAGAACTGACATCACCAAGAATTGAGTTAAAGACAGATTTACATGGAGCACAGCTACTGTCTTTACTCATTAATGTAAAAACAACTGGTAGAGTTCACTGAAACCAAACTATGCTGCCACTTTGTACACTTAACTAAACAAAAAAAACCATCCACATAAGATCTGATAAATTTGTTGTGAATATACAGTAACACTTTTTTAGAAGAAGTTACTCTCAGTTAAACAATGTGGGACTTTATGAAATATGTCTTTTAACAGATGAGTAAACCAGCAGAGGGTAAGGTGATCTGTGCTTTGCGTCAGGGGGAGAACTCCTCGTCCGGCTTGTCAGCAACCTAAACTACTTCTGTCCACACTTTGACCACATTCAGCACCTCCTCCATCCCCTCCTGTGTGGATGATTTGACGACTGATTTTATAATTTCATCCGCATCGTTTTTTCCTCTCATGCCTCTCATTGTGGGTTAGATAATGAGCATTTTGATGCGTAAACATGCCTTTGAAGATCTTGTTTTCAGAGTATCTGTGTGCTTTTAAAAGGGCCTCAAAGAAAATTTGGGCCAGAATTAGATCCTTAACAAGCAGAAATGCGACAGAAGCATCTGCTTCAGTCAGTTCCAAAAACCTGCTGACAAAACCAAACCAAATTTGGACGCAAGAAAACAACCACAAGTCTTATCTGAGCTGAAATTTAACTACAATTATCCCAACATCAGTCTGTTGCAGCAGGAACTGTTCAGCTTTAGGAATGAAATAAAAGCACACAGAGAGACTGGAGAAGATATTTGAGGGGTTAGTTACTCTTGGTTTGGGTGTGAGGGTACCAGGATGAGCCTTCTCTGTTTTCGTCTCACCTAAACACATTTGTGAAGCTGCTTACTGCAAAAACAAATATAATATGTGGGAAAAGTCATTCTGCTGAAACTGACCCTCAGCTTCTACATCACGTTTTAGCTTAATATCTGTAAATTGTTGGCATTTTTGTGGCGTCTATTTGTTCAGTCGTTCCTGATAAATTTTACTAACATGACAGGGAAATGAACATGCACGCATAATTCCAGATTTGTTTTAACCCACCGCATTGTGGATATAATTACGTCTCCCAAACAGACACAATCCCTCACAGAAACTAAACATTTATGTGTGCATCCATCTCCCATAGACAGATATTTATTCACCAGTGTGGGTACAGCAGCACTTAGAAAAAGAAAACCTCAGTAATGCAAATATGCACAGACACAAACACACACTCCCTGTGGCCTCATCAATAAGCCATAATCCTGCAGATCTTACGGGAAGCTGCCGTAAGTTAGTGTGTGTCAACAGTTAACGTGGGCTGCAGGAGCCGGGGGGGGGGGGGGGGGGGAATCACGGCCCCGGATGTCCCACCGGCTATTCGCGTGGACACTGAGGTGATGGGGAGAGACGAATATAAACACAGAAACAAATGCATCAGAGCTCTGAGATCACAGTCGCTCAGCAAAGCTGCAGACCTTATAAGAGCACATACATTAATATTTTAAGTCACCGATAACTCAAAATCTACAATACTAAAACCCTTTTAGGTAGTTTGGAGCAACAAGGGTCTGAGAAGATAAAGTCTTTTTTTTGGTCTTTTACATTTGTATCCTAACATTTTGTCACAATACAGCTGAGACTTAAAACATCCAAACTCCCCAGATTTATCTCACACTTAACTTCACATTTGCTGCACCTTGGAGTCAAACATTTCAACTTTTTAAAACAAAAGATAAATCCTGGAAAGACTGATTGAAGTATACAAACGCAGCTAATAAGCTCTTTAACAGAAAAACTGTAAATCATTTGGATTATTTCTTAATGTCTTCATGACTGCTTGTTTTCTCTCTTATAAACAGTAAAGGTTAAGTAATCATTTATAAGGTAAATTTGGTCTCTGGGGACTTGGGGTCTTGATCTGAGGTTTGAAAATCACAGCATTAGGGAAGCAAAAGAAAAACTATTTTATATCTGATGGCATCACACCTCAAAGAAGAGCTAAAAACAAAGAGATGCAGAAAATGTGGTTGAAAAGCAGGATTTTTGTGCAACGCTGTTATTTCTGATGACAGCTGATTGTGTCAGCCTGTGAAAAGGGGAAATTTAGCTTCTTTGTGTTTAGAGAGGGGGATATATTTCTCTGAACAGGAACTGAAATGGTAAATCTGCAGCAAAATAAATGTGAAGTGAAAAATATAACGTTTAAAAAATGTCATGACTATGTTATATTTTATCTTCACGTACAAATAATACATAAAAAATACACTAAAAACCCCAAAATGAGCAGATTATATTGTGTCAGTTTCATTATCTGCAGAGAAATTGCTGAGTTCAGTATTTTGTTTTGTTTTTTTACTCTACTCTGAACTTTCTCTTGCAGCAGCTCCCTTCATCTGCATCCATCTTTCATCTTGTTTTCCTGCCCTCTCTTGGTCTGAATGCCTCCTCGTGGCTCTTGCACAACTTTTATTCCTCCTCTGCCCATCTCTCCTCTGTGTTTCTCTCCGTGAGCTGGCAGATAAGGATGTCCTCTCTTGATGTTTCCCTCAGCTGGTCGCTCAGCAGCAGCAGTTAGCAGCTCAGTGTTTCTCAGTGGGGAAATGGCTGCTCGTGCAGAGATGTCAGACTGACTTTGGGACTTGTCAGAGTCGAGTAATAGAAATATTACAGTGCATGTGTGAAGTGGTGAAGTCAAAATGATTTTTTTTACTCCCCCAAACAGGTGTATGAAGAACATATTATGACCTGCAAGACTCTTTATCTTGAAACAACAAGTGACTTAACATGAAAAATGGACTGATTTTGTATTTATATAATAGTTCAATTTCTATATCTTTAAAAACTGTATTATATATCCTTAACAGTCTTTGATACTTCCAGATGCTGCCAGGGGCTTTATTTTTTAAAATTTATTAATTTATTTATTTATTTATTTATTTATTTATTTATTTTTAAAACCAGGGTATCAGACAACTTCCTTTGGTTCTTACTAGGCATGCACGATATATCAGCATTAATATCGGTATTGGCTGATATTGCTCAATTTTTAGAATTCAATTCAGTTTATTTATATAGCACTAAGTCACAACAACTGTTGTCTCAGGGCACTGTACACAAAAAAACAATAAATATAAAAAACATTGATATTGGTTCAATATGAAAAACTGGGTCGATATTAACGTCCGAAATTGACTTCCCACATTTTAGCTTTAGTTTCTGTTTTGGGAGGGCAGATGATTGGTTGAGCTGTATCTGTTTGATCATGATAGTGACATTGATGCTGCGCAGCCAGGAATAACTGAAGTAGGGAACCATGTCAGAGGTCTGGTTGTTTACTTACAGTATCAAAAAAAACCAAGTGTGCGTATATGTATAATATAATTTGTGTGTTTGTGTAATATTGGTAAATATTGGTTATTGGCCATAACAGCAATAATTATATTGGATATCAATATCGGCTGAAATTTTCATATTGGTGCATCCCTAGTTCTTACCTTTAACTTGACACCCTTACAAAAAAAAAAAAAAAATCAAAAGGCTTTTAAGACATTTCAGGACTGTTAAAGAGATATTTTTTTTAAAAAAACTTACAAACTAAGCTAAATGTTTCATTCAACTTACTTTCTGCTGAAAGGCAAAGGTAAGATGATGTTTTGTCTGTTAATAAAATATCTTAATATCTTAATATCTTAAGTTGTAGATATAGGGTGAGTTGCATGGTGATTGGACTTTAAATCTTTACAACAAAGCCAAAAGTATTTAGCCAAAAGTAGTTTTTGTGAAATTTGCACTGTAAAAAAAGGGTTTAGGTGGAAATGGGCGTGGCCTATATCATGTGACTCAGTGCTGTCCATAGATTATAATGCTATAAGACAAATCTCCAAACTTCTCATAAGTTGGCATAAGTTGTTTAAAACATCATAGCGTGACAGGGTTTTCATGTATTACTGGATGAATTCACGGACATAATCATTCCATGACTATTATGTTCAGAACTCAAGCAAGAACCAGAAACAGCTGAGTCGCCTTCAGTTTGTACAAAACTCTGCAGCAAGGCTTCTAACACACATCTCAAAACTCAGCCACATCTCCCCTGTCCTCTCTGAACTTCACTGGCTACCCGTTCAGTTCAGTATCATGTTTAAAACTCTAGATCTCACCATCATTTGCTTTCCCTTCATAATCCCAGACGTAATCTACGTTCTCAAGATCAGAACCTCCTTTTAAATCTGCGTACTTACTTCAAGACTCGTGGTGACCGTGCCTTCTCTTCCACAGCCCCAAGACTTTGGAATGTCCTCCTCTTTCATCTACGCTCACTCAGTAACATTGATTCCTTTAAGAAATCTAAAAACCCACATTTTGCTCAAGCCTTCAGCTAAACATTTTCTGCTATCAGTCTAAGCCTATAGCTAGTGCCTGCCTGTCCATTTCTTTTATATTTCTGAAAACCTGTAAAAAGTCTCAACCAGCTTATTCAACCTACAATGGGGGTCCGCAATCTGTGGTTCTGGGGCCACGTGTGGCTCTTTGGTCCCTCTAGAGTGGCTCTTTTGTTTGTTTGTTTGTTTGTTTGTTTGTGTGTTTGTTTGTTTGTTTTTATACCCACAACAGAAATCAATTTGTATGCAAATATGTGATCAATACTAACACAAAAAGTAAAACATGTTGATTAGCTCATGCTAGCCTGTTGTTTACTTAAATATTCCAAATTCTTTCTATGATCTTTCTCTCAAATTGATCAGAATTGCCTTTAAAGAATTTGAAAACTACAAAATAAGAAAAATTAGGAAAAACAATGCCTGAATATTTCAGTTGTACTAGTTTTTATGAAATCCAGTATAATCTACAGTATTTTTCTTGTTTACATGAATATAGTATCTTCATTTGTCCTGATGACAAATACTTTATAATGTCAACTCCACTGGCCATAAAGGTTCCCGAAAAGGCCTTAAAAAGGCCCACGGACCACCAGTTGATAATTACAGTTTGATTGTAAAGGTTGCAGACCCCTGTCCTGGAACAATCCCATCTCTTTGATTCACTGTTTGGTTTACATATTATTACAGTCCTGCCCATATTTATTCACCACCTGTTGTTGTGCTCTGTCTCCTATCTGCTCTGAGCAGGAACTTATCTGTCTGATGTTGTATTGCCGTCTTTACACTCCTAATATTGTTGATGATTGTACAGCAACTTGTGAATCTTTTTCTATGAAAGGCGCTTTATAAATAAAATGTACTTATTTACTTACTAACAAGACTGCAAGCCTCTACAGCTCATGCAAGGACTTTGAAATCTCAGGCAAATGGTTGAGACATTTTGGGAACTTCCTCCCAAATGCTGTTCAGTAACAGTCACGGTCCAGTGAGACCTTTAGGGTTAGGAAACACACACTTAAACACACACACACACACACACACACACACAGAGACTTCACGATCCACTACCCTCCAATTGTTGACAGTGCTCTCCCCATGTATGGTGGCTTTGTTGAAGAAAAACAAAAGATAGACCTATTAATGTGGAAGTCACTCAACTGTGACACAGGAATTACAGCAGGTCACCAGCATGTACAACACACACTTTCTCTCTCACACACACACATCTACTTTCAGTGACAGGATGCAAAACTTCTGCTTCTATATTTAATCACATTATGAAGACCAACAACCTCAGGGAGACGGCTGAGCGCCTCTGTTTGTGTTTGAGGAGTCGATCCGTTCGGCTTTCAGACGGCACTTTAATATTGTTTTCTTTGCGGGAGGGAGGGGTGTCTGTCGTTTGCCCCCCCGGGTGACACGAACTGATAGTGTTATCACCGCCAACTTCACAAAAGAGTCACGCAGGAACCGCGGAGACGGAGTAACATCTGATCGTGATAAAACGAGGGGTCAGGAAACCTAATCCTGATTAAATGGCCTCTAACCTTTCGGAGAGCTCATTACACACACTGTTTGGGAGTGGTGGGGTGGAGGGTGGGGGTCAAGTTTCAAGTTACAGCATCTGCAGCTTGTTTTTTTTATATTTCTGTCATTTTTCTTTTACTTTTAGTATTTTAAATCGTTTTTGTTTCTTTCTCCTATATTTCTACACAGTCCTTATCTTCATTTGCCTCCCCTCCCTCTGTAGTGACAGGGAGATAGCTTGTGCCCGACCCTTCGTCAACACCCTTTCTATGCTAATCTGTGTACTCTTAAAAATCTGACTGTTGTGTAATCTCCTATTCAAATGAAACAGTACTGCTCTTTTACGAGTAAACACGATAGAATACAAAAGTTCTTGAGTTGAAACGTCTAAAAACTGTCTTTTTTTAAAAAAATGACACCTGCAAATTGTTTGTTGCAAAGATGCTCGGTCGGCTCAGACCTGCAGTCTGTGACAGACTTGCAGCTCAGTTCCTGGGTTTACTGGAGCTCATATACAACACAGGTGACATTTCCATCTCCTACAGATGACTGCGATGAAAAATACTTTGACCTTTATGCAACCACAAATATAGGATTTGGGGAAAGGAGTATTAGTAGAAGGAAGACGGAGTGGAAGAAGGAGGGCAGGGCTGAGGGGGGAAAAAAGAAATTGCTTAGCCATCAAATCAGAAGCACTAAAGTCTGAGGGAGGTAAAGCCTGGCAGCAAAGAATGAATCAGATTTAGAAGAATAAAGCATAAATTACCAAAAAATATATATTTTATTTGAAACCTAAATAAAATATCAAATTAATTTGTAAGTTTTGACCATGCAGCTTTGGCTTTACAGGTTTCAATTGTTTCATTTTGTGCAGTTTCTGTCAAAGTCCAGCATAAATAAAATAAAAAAACTTTTTATTTTTAAACCTCCTGACAGTGAGTGTGATATGTGAAACAGCAACTGAGAACTAAGTCATAGATCAGTGTCTTCAGCTTATTAAATCAGCTTGAGCTGAGTTATATTTCATATCCATACAGTGTAATTTATCACCCGAACCCTGTTACTTAATTACATGTCAAAATATTTAACAAAGTTAATAATTTTACGGTATTAATGCTGGTTTAAACTGGATTAAATTATTATAAAAAGTGAAAGAATAAAAAGATTTGAGGGAAGAAAGGATTTAATGCAGCTTTAGAATTAAAACAGAAGAAGTGAATAAAATCAGAACCTTGTTTCTCCCATCGGTCGACAGGAGATGTGTTTGATGTAAATACACATGCAAATTACCTCCATCTACAGTAACCAAAATGCAGGAATAACTTGGCGATTACTACTTTAATGGTGTGAATAATGGAGGGAGTTAGCAGTTTACAAATGTACAGTTGTTGTGTCTATTTATGGCGGGAAAAGGAAGGGAGAGGCAGAAGGAACCAGAAGGAGGGGGAGTGATATAATAATTGGAGTTACTTCCAGGGAAAATCCTATTTTGGCAGTCTGGCAGAGATAGAGGAATATGTGAATGGAAGGAGGATTTGGGGGAATGGAGGAAAACACAAACACTTTGGAGAAAATCCTATTTTTCTCTCAGTCTGGTAATAAGGTAAGTATAAGAGATGCTTTACCAGATGATGGATGGATGGATGGATGGATGGATGGATGGATGGATGGATGGATGGATGGATGGATGGATGGATGGATGCAGTAAACTACTTCCAGTAAAATCCTATTTTCTGAAGCTGGTAGATTTAGCTCCTGCAGTCGTCAGATTACAATAATAATCTACCGTGAGAAAATGACCAGATTTTAGAATTAGTTTGGGTATATTTGTGTGTGAGAAAGTGTGTGTGTATGTGTGTGTGTGTGTGTGTGTATCCATGAAATTGTACAGTTAGTTACTATCTTTATGAGGACACCAGACAAATAAACTAAAGGATATTAAACATTTGGTGGACAGAAGGACCTGGATGGTCGTCATTAAAAAGTTCATTTAATAAATTTAAATTCTCATTTTATTCAATCCCTAACCTCCAGATTTATCAGTATTTTGTTCAATTCTTAAACCTCAAAATGTTGATTTAAATTGATTCTGTTCATTGTGACTCTTTGTCTCATCAAATAACTAAAATAAGTTTTGTCAGTCGTCTGACATAGTCAAAGATTGTTGCAGTTTTAATTGCATTTTATGGTAAATTTTCAGGTTTCATATTACTATGAAAATATTATTACTGTGACTATTACTATTTAAACAGGAGAAATAAGATTGTTTTGCCAATTAATGCCCCCAAATGACATGTGTGTGTGTGTGTGTGTGTGTGTGTGTGTGTGTGTGTGTGTGTGTGTGTGTGTGTTTGATATTTAACACACTTTAGTGGGTCTGGGAAATAGAACAGCTGTTAACCCCCACTTCTAAATTTCTCCAACCCATCGCAGACGCTGTCCATCAGCCAACGCTCCTCCATCAATTAGTGTCCACTCATATCTGTGTGTGTGTGTGTGTGTGTGTGTGTGTGATGGGTGATGGGTGGAGTTTGAGGGGGTGATGAGGGACTCAGTCAACTGTCTCATTGAAGTGTCAGCGCCAAATTACATTTGTGGTTCACCACAAATG
>JARVGW010000136.1:6793835-6809531 GCA_031762495.1 Anablepsoides rubrolineatus
TATATATACAGTGAACCCTCGCTATAACACGGTTCACCTTTCACGGTCTCGCTGCTTCGCAGATTTTTTTGTGCAGTTTTTTTTTTTTTTTCACAGTGCATTGTGTGCTGTGTCCTGATTGGCTAAACAGTCTCTGTGCTTCTTCTCTACCTGTATGCCAATAACGTGACAGTATTTACATATACGTAATACAGCTTTGCAAATTTCATTTGTTCATTATAGTTCTCAAATATATTCAAAGGCTGCATGTCGGTTTATAAAAACATGTGAAGTTGTACGGATTGTCCGTAAATTATAAGGATTTACGTCATTTTTCAGGTATACAGACTTTTTCAAAACTTCATTTTCAAATTTATTCAACATTTCAGAGCCTGTAGGATGATTTAAAAAAGAATAAATAACACAAAATAACCATCTTACAACCTGTTCAGTCGCTAGAAATAAGTTCGGGAATTTTTCCGCTCTCCTTTCCTCCTGCCTTGCAGCAGGCGCTGTCACTGCAAGGCAACGCTGCAACCCCCCCACCCCCCGTGGGTGCGAGTTGTACGAGTTGTACTACTTCACAGATTTTGCCTATCACGGGTTCTTTTCGGAAGGCAACCTCCCGGGTTCACTGTATTCAAAAAGTTCTAAATAATGTTAGTGCAACCAGCAAGACTGAGGAGCTAACTAGTTTTGAGAACAAAATGTGACGTGATGGAATAGGAACCAAATAAACTTCCAATACAGAATTTCTAATGTTAGTGGGGGCTGAGAATTCTAAACGTGCTCTGCAATCTACGATAAGATAAGATAAGATAAGATAAGATAAGATAAGATAAGATAAGATAAGATAAGATAAGATAAGATAAGGCCTTTATTGTCATCGTACAGAGCACAATGAAATTACTTTTCAGAACACCCATTCAGAAGAAGACAGAACATAACAAACATAGGAGAACAGGTGCTCTGGGTCATGCTGCTGTCGATCCCTGTACAGAACAAGGATCATCTTCATGAAGACATCATGAGGAGGCGCTACCCTTAAAGAAAAACTAAAAACCACACAAGGAAAGATGAGGGGAAAAAACAAACATCATATTATGTCTGCAAAAAGTGACACACGATGGTGTTTAGAAAAAAACCACTGCATAGAGCACATTTATTAGCCAGGAGGAGTAAGTGAGTTTAGGGGGGCGTGTATCTGAAGCCATGAATGTTGTATGCATTTGTGTGAATATCTGAAAAGTAAGCCTGAAGAATCTTGTCCCTTAAAACCAGCCATTGTCCAGAAAATTGATGTTAACTGTTCATTCTGTGTGGCCCTCAGCTTGCTCCAGGAACCAGATGACAGAAGGGTTTTGTGTGGTCGTGATAACAAAATATAGTTACTGTAAGATTGTCCAAATATGGTAAAATAATAAATAAATAAATACATTAAAAAATAATTTACCTACAAGCAAATATATGTGCCAACAACACAACATTTATAGTAACACAACTGAAGCCCTGGATACCTTGAGGCAGTTCACCTGGTACATCAGAAAACCAGCAGGTCCAGGATCAAAAAAACAAAATGAAAGTTTTTTTTTTTATTTTTAGCTTTTATTTGTTGTGAGGAGTTTGCAGTGTTCACAGCCAGTCAGCTTGAACACAGAGGCTGTTACACTAAGATGCATTTTTTTTTCTCTGAGAGGTGACACAAAATAATGAGATGCAGATAAGAAAACAGAAGCAAACAGCCAAGCATTAAATGGGAGTGACTGATTTTAGTCACAGTTTAGACATTTTGGATAAAATCCAGCAAAAAAAAAAAAAAACTAAAACAAAAAAACCTGTTGCAACTATAAGAAGATGGACAGAAGAAACAACAATGATGCTTCCCAAAAAAGTACAGTTTTGTTGAAAAATTATATATTTTCTATTCTTATTTAACCCGACAAAGCTAATTAAAATAAATCTAATCACTTTCACTAATTTTGTTAATATATGTATTATTTTTGCTGTTCTAATAGGCTGTGATGCATTTCTGTACATGCAGAATAATAATAAAAAAAACACAAAGCTTAAAACCAGTCTCATAAATCATTCATTGTTTACTGGTCCAGGGATTTATGCCAAGGAGCAGGAGGCCAGTCTGCGTTTGTCCACTGAAACTTTTCATATGGAGCTCCTTTTTAATAATTTCTTGACATGCTCCTGCTGTTGTAGAGAGAGAGAGAGAGAGAACTCTGACCCCACTTTGTAGTGAAGGTCAGTCAGTGTCTAATAAAGGCCCCACAGCCTAACATCATTGATTTTTCACCCATTTTGTGGCTTGAATGCAAACTTATTCAGCATTCCCAGGTGGGTGGGGGCAGGTAGCTGCTGTTTCCTGCAGGAGCTGGTCACTGTGTACTTTGCATTCTGTCAAATATATAATTACTTCTATATCATAGTCTTTTATTACTTTAGTTTTGTTGCTGACTGTTCCCTTCTTTGTTTTGAGAATAATTTCTGTACTTTTCATAAAAAAAAAAACAGTGCTGAATATGGATTTAAAATATGCTGAAGTGCTGCAGAATCAACCTGTGCATAATTTTGGGCATCGGTCCAGAAGTGCTGTGTCATTCATCACGCTGCTCTCTTCTCTTCATATGCTGATCGGAGTTGACGTGGACGACATTTAGGACTAAACAGCACGAGGCGTATGTCACTTGTTGATAAACTCTCATAATAAGGGTTTAATTTGCAGGTGTGAGGTATCATTGAAATGTGTCACAGTAAATTGGGTCTTTTCACAGATTAAATATACAAAGATTAGGGAGAAACCACATCATCATGCAGTTGTTATACCTAATAACCTGTTTAGTTTGGCTGAAAGCTTTCAGCTCATTTATAAAGCATTTAGACTCCAGCTGGACAGGACATAAAGTCTGTTCTTACCTTGTGAAACAACATAAAGACAGATAAACCCAAAAATATTATACCTAAAATACAGTAAGTGCTTTAATATGTTGTTGTCTTTGAGACAATGACCATCTAGGGGTGAGCTCTGAGGTTTCTGCAGGTTTGTTTTATCAGCTTCTCACTTACAGGGCATATATTGTATTTTATTTACTCAAGGCTTGCTGTTTTGGAGATGATCCAATAAACCACCTGGTGTCAGTCAATGTCACTTTGTGTTTGCTATGTTGCTTTCTTCTTTAAGAAATCAATGGGTAAATAAAAAATGGATCAATTGTTTCTTGTTTTCCAGACCCTGATATATACTTTTATTTAAACACAATATTTTACATACTTTTTTACACACTTATTTTGAACCTTATATTGTTGGACAAAGACGTACCTCTGATCAAAATATTCTACCATTTTAACAGCCAAATGTTGGTTTTACTTTTTGCCTAACCTCTCAGTGTATCACAGGTCAAACAGGCAACCACAGCTCGGTCAGGTTCACACACTTTTTTATGTTTTGTGTTAAACAAGTTGGATGAGGAGTATTTCATTTAAAACATTCTCAGAACTATAGACTGTTTTTGAGCTATACAACTAAGTTCAGTGCACCTCTTTGAACTATGCACAACACTGCTGCTTTTAAAACCCTGGTTTTGTTTGAATAGACCCTTGGATTAAGACTTATCCAAAGTACCATATTGTGAAATGTGCCCTGATGCAATTCAGAGGATTGCGAGGTTTTAGTGGTTTGTAGCTTATACCTTATTGTAGTCTAATGTTGTTCAGAAAGCTAAATGAAGACCTAAGCTCTCATGTAATTCACACTTTAATCAGACTGAGCAAATGGGACAGTGGAAGCCTCGATGCAAAATGCAGTATGAGGAAATTAGCTGTGCTGTCTCAGTGTTCACTGTACAGTATGTTGGACATGTTTTGTGAGGCTCAACACTATCAAATTCTTGCCTCATCTAAAAAAAAAAAAAAAAAAAAAAACTTGATAAAAATATATCCTGCAAATACTGTTGGCAGGTTTTGCTGAAGCAGGTTTGCAAACTGCCTTGCTGCCTCCAAATAACTCTTTGTTCCTCTGAAAACCTGGCACCTTTCAAAGACTCAGTAGCTTTAATGAGCCACAGTGCTGTGCCAGTGGTGGCTGCTGGGTGTCAGGAATGGTGCTCATGATAATGTGCCCAGCTGAGTGCCTACTATATGTTTCCCCACTGTTATGGAAATGAAACCAGTTTGGGTGTTTTTCCACTTACAAAGGGCGACTACAGGCCTTTTCTGTCTTTTTTTCTTTTAAAAATCAACACTTCAGAGAATTTTTTTTTATTTTTCCACGGAATTATCCGGAAAATATATAATACTCTATCATACTACACCCTCATGTCTCTTTCTAATGCAAATGCAACTAAGTTGTTACTTTCCCTCTGCTGGTTATTCGTCCCTCTGTTGTCTCAGCTGCAGGGACTGTGAGGTCTGTCAAAGAGAGGTTGTTTGGGGGAAAAAACTGAATGAAAATATGAAATGACATAAGGGGTCATTTGCTTGCCTCATATTTGGCCCCTACACTTTGAAAATGAAGAGACATAGAAGGAGGTATACATCAGTAAGTGACTAGGCTCCTTTGAGGGGCGGTAACATTTTTTTTACAGCTTCCTTCAGTACTTGAGGAAATGGCCCTTCTGTTACCAGCTTTCTGCTTCTCAAAGGTAATCAATTCAGCTTTAAAGACGAAGGAGACAGCCCTTTAGAAACTTCATCAATCTGAGTGTGTCTCTGCCAACAGCAAGCACAACATGTGCTTATTAATGCCTTGCTATTATGTGTAAATACCAAAGGTGGCATATATATGGCTCATTTGTTCAGTGCATACATATTGTTCAAGAAGTGCAGGGTTTTACTAAACTTATTGCTATTTATTGTAAAATAAATATGATTTTTTTTTGTTTTATTTAAGTTATTAATTAATTGTTGCACTATTCTTAGCTAACAGCAAAATAATTAGCACTCTGTCATAAACTTGGGATTTATTTGGTTTCATATTTATCGTGATCTGTGATTTTTCCTAGCTGTAATTAAGAAAAGCTCAGCAGCCTGCATTAAAAAAAACAGTCTAAATTTGTGGTATTATTAAGACAAAATATAGCATGCATTATTTATATCCCTTCGTTCTCTTAAACTGTGTTGAAGCAAAATAATAATGGTGAACGTGTTCCTTGTGTTTTGTGCAATTCCGTATGATGAGCATTCTCTTTTAAGTGGCTTTTGTGTGGAATTTAAAGAGCTTGACAAAAGAAGGTCTGAATATTTCAAAGGGGACCTTGATGTAAATTGTTAGATATCAGCTATATTGCATCAGTGGGAATAGAAGAGGAAGAATGGATGAGATGTTTGACCTTTTCAGATTTGTCCCTGGGTAGTGAATTTGCTGGAGGGTGCTGGGGCAGGGCGCAGCGGTGCGTTGAATTATCACTCCCACTGTTCAGATGCTACAGACCTGATCTCCCACTTGCTCCCCTCCCACCACTAATGGGTTAGGAACACACTCAGGAAGAAAAAAAAAAAAAAAAGATGGAGATAGCAAGAGCGAGTAGGAGGAGGGACTCTGAGCATGTCCGTTTGTCTGTGGGTTAAGCTTAGAAACAAATTACCGTTTTTGCTCTGCGCTGAAGAGAAGTAGAGGCAGGTCACATTGTAGTGTTGAATCTTTCACAAAAGCTTGTGTCATTCTGTGGAGCAAGCGAGCTGATTTTCTGACAGCTACCGGCAGGAAACATGTCAAGTCTCTGATGGATGCTTTCTATATCGAAAAGCTATGATGACTTTTTAGTTGACTGGGCTTTCACTGAACTCACTCTTTTCTCAAATAAAAGCACAGCACCAAGGAGGCACCACGATAAGAACAAACTTGGCAAAATGCTTTGTAATAGTTTGCAGAGTCGCAGAGGACGTCATGTCATTTTGTTAGAGGAGAGCAGCTGTCAAAAGCACAATGGTCTGAGCATTGCATTTTTTTTTTTGGAAATAACTGCGTGGTCCCTTTTTTTTCCTAAAAAACTTTTAAACATGCACAAACAGTGTCTAGAATTGTGTTTGTTTTACTAAGCTTCACACTTTCACATTGATAATTTTGGTCTCAACAGGGCTTTTTCATTAAACTCATCTGCTGGGTGGGATTACAAACAGTCAATCAAAATGCTAAACCTTTATTCACAAGTCTGTCTACATGCATACCATGTTTTTTCATTAAAGCCTAATGTTTTCATCGCTTCATGCTGAATCTTCTCTGCTCTTCTCCACCCCTCTCCTCATGCCATATAGAATCCATCTTGTGCGACGTAGGGGAGTTTCATTGTCACGACCAGCAAACCTGCATACCCGAGGCCTGGCTCTGTGACGGTGAGCCGGACTGTCCCGATGACTCAGACGAATCTGATCATGTTTGTAAGTCATTCATTCCATTCATTCTCCACTAATACTGTCATACAATTATACCATTATGCATCTTTCTACAGCTGGTCTCCGCTTCAAGTTACACTAACTTAAACTAGCGTGATGTCTCTTCAAAAAGCTTAAAGTTTCTACCCTGTTTCCCCTCCATATTTTTGCCACAGAGAGCTACTGTGATTATTTGAAAAACATCAAATTAGTTCACATTTAGCACATACAAATTATAAACCAAAGTAAATATAAATTAATGCTGTAACTCTGACAATGTCGATTTTAACTATTGATAGTTTCATTACTGTATTGTGCTTCCTCGAAATTTCCTTTTGTAGTTTTTACCACTGCAAGCTATAGTGGGATTTTGATTTTCTACACACTCATCCAAAGACTTACATGCTATAAAACGACCATATGAGTATGTCTTTATTAGTTGACTTTGTGTTGGCCTGTGATGAACTGGCAGCATGTCAGAGATATTTAAGGTTGTATTCTCACCTGATAGTCCTGTAGACTCGGTTCAATTGGGAACCAAAAAACATTTTGTTTACATTTTCAGCTGGTGCGGTTCGCATTCACACAGCACTCTGCCAAACAAACCAAACCCTGTGGACAATCTGTTCACCCCCTGTGGTGGCGCTGCACCAAGAACCACTGAAGGGAACGACATGAAAACCTCTGAAGAAGACATTGACCGCAACTTCCTTCTTGGAGTGGTGTCAGACTTTATCAGTTGTAGGATTTATCTTTTGTTTTGGCAAATGTGCCAAACAAACACTCTTCAACAATGGGCTCAGCATGAGAGGAAAGTGGGGCAGAACCATGGAGAAAGTTGTTTTTCCACACAAAGGCGGCTGAGATGGCTCCGTATGAGGTGGCGTGTGCACATCCAACTTCATAACAGTGATCTCCACTTTAAACAGACATCGAGGAATATATATAAATAACTTTATTTCTATTATTACTCAGAATGCATTGTGTTATAATCTACTTCTGCTTTTGGAGTGATCTTCAGTCAGCTTTGCATTTACACATGCATTTGAACCACAGTTTACTTTAACTGAACCAAAGATCTAGATTTTTAGGTGGACCAGAGTTCACTTTTTTGGTCCATATCAGATTTCAATTTCATATTTACTCCTCCCCAAAGGAACAATACTAAGTAAACAAACTAGAGTTTTATTAAAGCGGACTAAACAGGGCTGGTAGGGTGTATTCACACCAGTGAAGTCCTTTTGGTCCAAAACAAAAGCAGACTTTATTATTTTTTTTTTTTTTATTTGGTGCAATTTGCATTCACATTGTGCTTTTCTGCAAGCAGAGTATAATTTGTACACAAAGCCACATGGGTGATGATAATTGCTCCCATTGGACATAAATGACAGGGGCAGGACGGAGCACAGACCCGGAAAGAAAGATGTTTGGATCCGTCTGCTTGGTTGTTGTTTCTTTACACAGTTTTATTAAAACGTCAATCATGGTAGATGTATTTCATGGAAGAAGAGATACAGTGTCCCCTCATTGCTCCAGGTCTGTCCACGGCTCATTGTTTGTAGCGTCCATGTAGTGGTAGCAGTAGCAACAACAATTTTTATCATGTTGCCAAGCAACCGTGGCTTGTGAAGTCCAAAAAAGGCATATTTTTCCTGTAGTTGGTTCGGGTCGAGGCTGGCCTGTATTCCCACAGAGGCAAACCGCACCAGAGTTCATTGGGAAACAGACCGAGACCACCTCAAAAAGTAGGTCTTGGTCCAGTTGTTTGGTCTGCACCAGGGTTCACATTTATGTATTCTCCCCTGCATAAAAGGTCCAGATCAATGGGAAAAACAAACTCTAGTCCGTTTAAAAAGGACCAGATGTGTCAGGTGTGAATACACCTTAAGACTTTCTTTTTTTAATCAAATCCACACTGCTATGGAATACAGCTCATCTTGGCCTACTTTAGGTGGTTTGAAAATTACCCTATGTTTTTAAGACTGATGAAGAAAATTATAAAACAATAAAAAAAAAAAAACGAAGGCAATAAATAGTTTAAAGGGACAGTATTTTGTGTTTTTTTCAGGCATATAGTTCAATTCTATATCAAAATAAAGTAACAATGTCGCCTTTAGTTGTTCTGAAAACAAATTTGTATGAATTAAAAATGAATTTGACTTTGCATCATAGCCGTTTCTAAACATATTGAAATTGGCCTCTGTCTCTTTAATGCTACATTCACACTGAACGCGTTTTGAGCTGCAGGAGCGGCCGGTTTACATGCAAGGTCTATGGTGGACGCACCTCTAGGGGTCAGGTCCATTTAGCACGGCACGCAAGGAAGCTGAAGGTTCGGTAGAGCATTTTCCGTGCATGCGGTAAGTCCAAAGTAGCTGATGCTCAAGTTGAAAAATCTGAACTTTTTCTGCTCAACGTGCAGCATCAACCAATCAGAGAGACTCATTTTTCCACGTGACGGTTTCCTGAATGTTGCCCACTAACCTGAAACAGACAGACAGGAACTCTTTAGCTGAAATTGACCATCTGCAGTTGGTGTTCTATGTTGAGATATCAGCACCGATGTGGGTCAGCAGCTTGTTAAACTGACCACGGTGTAAACTGAGCTCGGGACCAAAAAAATGTCTGTCAGCTCGCAGCTCCTGGAGTGGCGAAATTAACCGAACAAGCCACCTCTAAATCATCTAATGAATTATTTATCTGGTGTGCAACGTTCGCTTGCTCTTTAGTAAATAAAGCAAAGCCACTTTTATTTATTTTATCTTTATTTCATCCGTCGTTGAGACAGACCACAAAAAAACCAAGACGCTCCTCCCTCTTCAGTCTAGTCTCTGTCCCGGTCTGAACGTAGCGCGTCCAACTTGAGGCGTTGGGCTTGTTTTTGCTGCTCAAAACGTGTTTGATGTGAACTTAACATACTGTCACGCCCACGTCTTCACAACAATGTTTATGCCGTTTACAACTAGTCTTAGGAGCATTATAATTTGTTGTAAAAATAATAATATTAATGACAAATAGCAGCAACATTAGACAATACGGGTTTTGGAAAATAGCAACTAAGGATACAATTGAACCGTACCTGAATGATTTCATGCTGAACCCAGAGAGTATTTTCTAAAGAACCAGGATGAGTACAGAAGCAATGTTTCAGCTTGGTAAGATATCTCCCAGTCATCCTCACATACACACGTCTAGGGGTGGGTATCGTTAAGGTTTTATTGATACTACTACTCTTAACGATACTGCTTATGGATACGGTATTTTAACGGTTCTCTTATCGATACTTTTCTATTGGAATAAAACCAGTTTCCCCCATGGATTTATATATATATATATTACTTCCAAAATTGAAGTCCAACCATTTTTCAACAACCGTGTCATCCATTGGAAGCGTATCCTTGGCATCCGAAAATACATTTCCTCAAAGCCATTTTTTAATCCGAAAAGGACTAGACTGAAAAGTATTACAAGCTCAGCAGATGTGTGGTTTCACCAGTTTGCTAGTTGTTGTTGCTGATAGCTTGGAGTCGTGGGGGAGACGTGCTCAGTGCTGAGGAAACTCCTCTTGGAAACACAGCCCAGAGGAGGAGCTGCACCTAAATGGTGGTTCTAGGTCCAACCAGCTGTTTTTGTTCTCCTGAATATCTACCACAGGACATTACAGGATTTTACAAACATGCATGATTGAGTCAAAGCAGCACTCTGGGTATGTTTTTGATATGAGAATGATGTTATAACATGATATAAAGCTAATAGAAGATTTTACATGACATTGCCCCCTTAATACATTGTTTTTGTCAAGTGAAAGAAAACTTTACTGTCTACATTTTTACAAAGTGATTGGACTTCTTAGCGAATGACAACAACACAAGCCTTTTGGTGCATCAGAGCAGTCAAACAGCTCTGTGAAATTATTAGCATTGCTATAATACTTTGTAAACAAAATGCTTTGTTGTACTGTGGATATTCTAACTGCAATCAGCTAAACCTCCACTTGTCCTTCACTTTGGAATTGTTTGTGGCGTGAATGCTCTTGGGTATTATTATTTACCCACTTCTATGACATAGATTTCCTTTAATGGAGAAACGGAGCCGCATTATAGGCTGAATTAGGCTTTGTAAATTATGATGAGATGGTGACTGTCACGCAGTCTGTTACAGCTAGAAAAGAGACACAAAGGCAACAAACCTGAAATGTTAACATTCATCTCAGCTCTTCTGTTGGTGTGAGTTATTAGGTGTAATTAGAAGTTTATAGTTTTGGCAGTGACATCTATGCATAAATTGCAGGCAGCACACAATAATTATTAATGCCTGAGCATGCACTGGGCTGAGTATCAAGTAGGCTACTTTGAGATGACTATCTGTGCTGGAGAAAAAAGACAGAGCCATAACTGCTCATCTCAGAATTAAATAATTACACGTTTACCAGCTGTTAACACATGCACAGATGCTTGCACACTCGCTAAGGCATGAAAGCGCAGGGGTGGGGGTGGGGGTAAAGAAAGTCTAACAACCGATGTGCAGCTGAGAGCAAACAGGTCAATCCTACAACCAGACAGGAGTCAGGAGGGATAGAGTAGATTCAAACAAATGCAAGCCTTTGATTAATACTACAAAAGCAAAATAACTGCTGCATTTTCCCTTGAATTTCTTTATTGATAAAAGGATGTGCTGTTGGTTTTGCTTATTGCTACATATCAATCTACCTTTTAGTGTCTCAGTCTTTGAAAAAAAAGGGGTTATTACCTGCTTACTCTTGTTTCTCATGTTTTGTGTGCTAATTTAATTCCCATAAATGAAAGTTAATAGGCATTTAGAATGGCTATAGGTATATACTCACACGATTCAGCAGCAACTGTGGGCCAAGAAATGCAACCTTCAACATTTAAATTCAAAATTAATTATCATTTTGATTAATGTTAGCACAGTTTTAAAAACTAAGCCTGCAGAAAGAAGACCTATCATATTCATCTAAAGAAATTGGTGCAGCATTATCCTGGATTATGTTCCGATTTAATAGGGAATTAAATAAGCTTTTCTTAACAAACAAAAGTCAGGATTGGAATGCGCTCAGCCTTTTTACATGATAATAGACATTGCAATAGCCTGAAAAAATAAAATTAAATAAAATAAATCTACCATTCACTGAACTTAAATAAAAGTACTGACAATTCATCATTGTGTGCAGCGATGATCAAGCCTGCTTTGATTTGACAGAGTGTTTTTGCCTCGCATAGAGAAGTTTTAATGTCTTAAGATGACACAAGCTGATGTTTTAAACACTTGTCATTGTGATATATATATATATATATAAAATCAGTGGCACACATGGTTTCTCTACTCTCTGCTCTGCTTGGTCAGGAAGATGTAATCACTGTGTCTTCAGGGCTTAGTTGGAAAAGGGGAAGGAAGTTGGCCTGGGATGCAATACCTACGACGACACAAGCTTATCCCCTCAGCTGCAAGCCTCGCAAGAGCAGACTGCTGACGTCAGTTATTCATGGAGCTGGGAAAGGAGTCTGTCATTACCAATGACAAAAGAAAACTCAGAAGAAAAGGCAATTTTCCAATTCATCAGCAGTTAAACAAAAAACAATGACCATGCAATGACAGGTAGGACCTTCGCTCAAGGAACCAAACAACACTCTGACAGTTAGGGTGGACAGTTAAGGGAGAAAGATCCCCATGCAGTGGGAATATAATATATAATATATATAATCTCTTAGTTTTTCCACCGCAGTAAAATGAAGCATGCATGTCAAAACATTATTAAGACACAGTTTTGTGGTTGAGTGACGGTTCGTATTTTGCTTTACATTAAAGTAATTCTGATGTCTGTCATTAAAAAAAAAAAAAACTGCTTCAGTGCTAATGGCTGGCAGCCTGCTGCTCTCTTTCTATATTTCTGCTTCATGCATACAGACAGTGTTTAGAACCTAAATCCATCATGAATCCTTCAGGAAAGGATTTCACGGACTTTTGGCTCCTCTTAGTTGTGCTGCCATAAGGAGCTTTGTGAATCTGGTGGACATGAAGACCAGTGAATCCTCTGATTGAATTGTCACTCCCAGAGGAAGAGACAATAAAAGGGGTCAGTGGCTGACTTCAGAAACATGGTCACAGAAGTTGTGCTTCATGGCTGCTGATTGGCTCAACCCAATCATCACTGATGTTGATCTCAGGGGCCTGGAGGTGAAGTGGGAGGACAGCTGTTCAAAGACAACACTTTCACATGTCCCTATTTTTATTTCAGGGAAAATCATGTTTCCTTGTGTTTTTCCTCCTTTATTTTTAGCCCCCCAGTTTACCAGTACTGCATTTAAAAAAGCCCAAAGAAAAAAGCTTGAAAAGAAATGTGATTGAAAATGATAAAAGACAGTGTTATTAAAGAAAACATCTTCAGTCTAACTCATTGTTCTCCTAATTGTTTTACAGAGTATCATTCATTTGCTGATGTTTTGTACAGCTCACTTTACCAATAATAGCAAATGATTGCATTGTGACACTCTTAAGACAACCTTGAATGAATTGTCTTAACATTTTGATTGTTGATTGTAAAGGAGGCATAGCTATTTGACACCCACACTGTTCAACTCTCTGATTATAAAGTAGCTAAAGGCTAAAGACTGTTACTATTATTTTATAAGGTTTACTCCAGAATAACCAAGTGGTGCTCATTTTCAATTTCTATCAATCATCTATTTGAATTATTCACTATTCATTGAAGTGGAATGTAGGTCTGGGATAAAGAGACACCCTGTCATTGGACTAACAAACACCGAGACAGATTACCATGTGCGTGCACAACTTGTTTAGAATAACCAATTAACCTTTCATAGCTTTAGACCACAGCAGGAGAGAGGAGCAGAACTCCATTCAGAAGTGCTTTAGTTCTCCAGTTGGGGTCAATCAGTTAATATTTAAATTTAACCATGGTTCTTTCCCACATCTTTGAAGTACTACGGCATGTGTCTGGTGCCATAACAAAGGCAAATTATGTGGTCTGTAGGGGTGGTCAAAAACACTAGTACTGGTTTTTAATTAATGGTTTGCAACACAAATATCAAGGCACAGGGGCAAAATATTGATATTTATTTCAACAACAAAAAAATGCACTCAAACAAATTTTCTTAGGTCCAGTCTAATTTCTTAAAGGCTTTTTTCAGACAATGTTGTTAAATTGTAAATAAAAATAAAATTCATATTTAATTTAATAGTAGTAACCATTTTAATGTTTGGAAGCATGTCTGACAAAAATATGGTGGAAATGTTGCCTAAACATAAAAATCATGTGTGTCATCAGGTTGTAGTATCTATAGTTTTGCCTTTGTTGTCCTACCAACATGTTGCATTGCAGTTTATCTGGCAAGTCTCATACAGAAATGAATGTATCACTAATGTGTCTAGTTCCCATGAGAATTGGCGCCAGTAGGCTGGAGGTTTAAGGGGTAATGTAGCGTAGCACACTGTTATTGAGCTAAAGGACTGGGCCTTTTGCCTTATGTAACATTTTCCATTCACTTCTGTACCTTCTGCGAAGATGTAAACCTCTTGTTGGCTCATGAAGATGAAAAAAGGAAAAATCCCTGAAAGCAACTGTACATATGATTGTATTGTCTACAAGCCAGTATAAATATGCATTTTTCTGCTTTCAGATTCCGGTTTTTAATGATGGTTTCCCCAAGGAATAAAGCTCTGGGGTTACAATGTGCCCCTGTTTCTCAACTCTTTAAGATAAAGAGCATATTAGCATGGCAAAAGTTAATTGGAAAACATGTTTGTTTTTTCCATCTCCTCTTCTCTTCACCTGGATTTAATTTGAGATCAGAGTCGCTGTCTGTTGTTATCTGTATTATTAACCTATCACACATGTAGCCTGTTTTGTTTGCATTTTTCTTCGTCTTTTTTTGTTAATTTTAGTAAAACTTGTAAAAACAAGACTTATTTCACTGTTTTTCTGCAAAGCAGACCTTATGTACATGTCTGCAGGCTTGCACCATCTGTTTTACTGCTAGTTTTAGGGAACAGAATATACAAATATTTTGTACCTATGCGTCTGTGCTCTTTGGAATCGTTAGGAATTCACTTTGAAAAAGAATTCTCTCATCAGGAGTGTTTCATCTGTCAAAATGTGATAGTTGTATGAAAGAGGAATCATTATATTTGCCCTTATTATGTCATTTGCTTTCACTGTTGCTCGCAGTTTTTCTCACTGGAAAACTCCTCCCTTTGTCGTTTAACAGAGTCCCGTATGTTTGAGCATTTGTTTTAGGCAAAACTATTAGTGCAATAATTTTGTTGCCTGGTGACAATCTAATACCGCACTATGTGTCATTCCTGTCAAAAGTGATGCACTGGGAGGAGCGCACTACAGTTTTGTCTTTGCTCTTACAACCTCACCACCCCCCACCCCCATCCCAGCAGCTGACAGATTTTCCCCTCTGTATTCCCTCCAAGTATGAATGTTGTGAAGAACTGCAACTCAGCTTGTCACCTTAAAACCAAAGAAAAAGAGCAGATTTTATAAACATAACATGCCTGCTGTCGTGGAGCCAGTAAGACATTTTAGTATTAAAATCTACAATATCCCCCTGCTGGTGCAGCAGAAAAAAAGAATAACATCACTGTGAGCTTTACAGTAAACACAGGACCTGCGAGTTAACCATGCCGTGATACCGCTGAGATGTATGTTCTCTAATCGCTACCAAAAGTGTCATTCAACTCACAAGTATTCTGTAGCCAGGGCATGCATGTAAAGCAATTTAAATAATTAAAATGAGTCTTTATTTAGTAACTAATGATGAATAATGAGCAACCTAATATATATGAATGAGCTAAAACCTTCTCCTTTAGCCACTCTATAAACATGGTCACAGTTCATTAGCACAGGGGAGATAGGTTAGTGCCAGAGGATATTTAGAGGAAAATGCATGTCCTCTTAATATTTGCAAGTTTTATCCTTTTACAAAGGTCTCCCCAATAAATATGCCTCCAACTGAGGTCAGCATATGGTCTGCAATACACAGACCATAAATAAAGAAATGCAAATTTTCTGAATGTCATAAATACACGTGTATTGAGGTGTTATATAAAAAATGTAAAGGTTGTTTTACTTTCATATCATTGCAAAAAGTAAACGTTGCTTTTCATGAAAGATCAGGGGGCAGTGCAATGATGGACTGGTCTTTGGGGCCATTTCTTGGAACTTTTTTGTGAAAGTGCAAATTGCTTACTACAACTATAATGTCTTCTGATTTTCTGCCTGCATCAGTAGTAAATCAGAAATCCTCAATCATGTGCACGCTTAAAAAAAAGGCAACTGGACTGTGTAAATAT
>JARVGW010000136.1:6812087-6841950 GCA_031762495.1 Anablepsoides rubrolineatus
GATAGACAGATAGATAGATAGATAGATAGATAGATAGATAGATAGATAGATAGATAGATAGATAGATAGATAGATAGTCGGATGTCACCCAGTCCTGGTTCCTGAGCTAAATGGAACTCCTCATTAGGAACCATGTAAAGAAGCAAAGATGCCTCCTAATTTCACAAACGACATCAAATTAAATCCTCTCTGATTTATTATTGCTTGTTGCCTGAATTCTTAATAAAACTAATATAAGCTGAGGAGATAAAGGATCAGGGGCCCATCTGTGTGCAATATCCTTTCCCTGCCACTCGTGTCCAACTTTTCTCCTCCTTTGAGCTCTCTGTCTTTGTGTAATAGTTTGCTCTTCTTTCTCTCATCCTTTGTTCCTTCATCTTCCTCTACCTCCTGCATTCCTTTGCATCCTTTCATTTCCACACATTTCAGTTTTAAGTGAAACATGACTGGGTTCAACTTTAATCCATTGTCTCAAAGAAAAAAAAAAGGCACATGGGACTGGTTTTTTTTATTGTTGTTGAGAGTTTTGTGTTATTTGCTCATGAATGGAACTTACAGCCACATTTGTGTTTACATGTTTACTCCCTGTCCCCTCTCCCCTCCCTCGAGCCTCGACAGCTCAAATCGACAGCTCCAGTCTGTCGGCTCAGAGAGGGACCGAAGAAAGGAGGAGATGTATTTTGGGACAAATGTAATTGCTCATGTCACGCTGGTCTCATCGCCGTGACGGACTGGTTAAGATTCGAGCGCGTGTGGAAGCTCCCTGAACGAGGGGAAACGTGTGTGAGTGACAGAAATATTGTTGACCCTTAGAGAAAAGCTTCCAATTTGTTTCATCCAAAGTCCTTTCAGCTAATCTATAAAGTTGGAACAAAAAAACAAACTGTTTTAATGTAAAGCTGTGAACAAAAGCCGCAGCTTTGATACGACTCTAAAAGCCCAATGTCGACTGTGACAGCAGTGTAACTACATGATTAATGGACGCTGTTGATGTTTGAGTGTAATTCCGAAACAAAACTCTAATCAAGACCTCAAACCTTGTTTAGTGGTGCACAATGTGGCAGCAAATTTAATATATCTTCAAACACAGTCAGTACGGCTGGTTTATAGTTTGCAGGCAGAAAAGATAACTGACAGTTAACAACAGCTCAGAAGTTTAAAACAAACAAAATGCATTCTGTCAGCAAATACTTGTCTTTTTATTTTAGTATTTATTGCATTTGATTTATAATGTTTACAGATCAAACTATCAGCTTTGAAATCAAAAGAGCCATTTCCTCTCCTTGGCTCACCAATAAAATGCAAAACATGCTACAACTGTGATTATCAACTGGCGGCCTGTGGGCCACTTTGAGTTCATTGAAGGGGGGATTTTCCGATCAGTGGGGGTGACCATTATAACACTAAAAGTATAGTCAATTCTAAAGGATCGGTTAGAGTCGCGCTTTGGGTTGCTTCTGAGCCGCGCGCTGTGTGAAAACTAAGTTGACGTTCACATGAAGCGCTGTTCTTCCCTCACCGACAGTAATATACCCATTAATAAGTGTGGTTTTTGGTTCTATTTTCACTAGTGTTTACCAAAAGTTTGTTTTTTAATTTGTTCTACAGCTTGTTGTTTACAGCCCAGAGATTAGATTAGGGTTATGTGGTGTACTTCTCATATGTACACATTGTTATGTCGTTCTTTGAATTAGGTTTGCAGTAGTAACTTTGCAAGATATGAACAACGTGTTGATGTAGACATTACAAAAACTGTTGAAATAACTGAAAAGAGTCAACATAAAAGGAAGCTTTTTATTTTTATATTCTAAAACAAAGTAAAACAAACAAAAAAAACATATGCCATATGTTTATCTTTATGATCTCTCATGGAGGGATCATATAAATGATGTACCTGATCACCTTCGAAAACGTCTATCTTGAAATGAAGTGCAGCACGCAGCCTTTGCGGAGCTACAAAATCTCGAAGGTGCAAGACCACGCGCCAGAAGTTTTAGTGTTTGGCTGCCTGGTGTGTCAAGCAGAGAGGGTGTGGCTGAATTCTGTTTATTTAAAAAAGTCCCAGCTCCTCTGTCCTGTCTGACGTCTTGTTATGAACTCATCAGGCTACTGGACACGACAGCTCACATATATCTAGAAGTCCCACCCAGTGTGTACATGTCATAAGAAACACAGAGACATGGACTGTCATTTTCTGCCTCTCAGTGTCCTGATAAATCCACCAAGAGAGTCAGTATGAGAGCGAACAAGATGCCTCAAGGTTAACACTGGAGGAAATGTGTGTGTGTGTGTGGGAAAGAGGGGAAACAGCTGCCAGTAGAGTTTACCACGAGTCATTACTGTGCACATGGGACAGAGGAAATGTAATTTTTACACACAGGCACTTAATAGGACAGACTCGGTGTCCTCAATGTACTGTCCATGACCCTGACAGGATGTGAATCTGAGGACTCAGAATTTACTGTCACCAACACTTCACCTCTGCTCTCAGGGGGTTTTCAGATGTGGACATCGGCTTTGTTCACATATTTCCAGAGTGCAAAGTGGAAATGCTATAAAGACCTGAAGAATTCGGCAATAAATCAGATGACAAATAGAACAGAATAAAATGTTAAAACCAAAAAAAGTTGAATGGCTGTTGAATGTGACTTGGATGCTGCAGAATATTCAGTTTCTCAGCATGATAAATAAAGTTTAAAATTTAAATTAAATTAGTATTCCCTGAAATAATGCAAATTTCCAGCCACCTGAAAATTAGTCCATTGATTTATGTCTTGAGAGTTTCAATAAAATCTATAGTGACTCATGAGGTATTTTGTCAACAAACACAGGTTCACACCAACCAACCAATTTTCTTCCCCAGAAGGCTCAACAATCCACTGTTTCCCTTTTTGACATATTTAGAATCTTTTTAAACAGCAGAATGCAGCTACTTCTTTAATTTGCTTAAGTACACTAAAAACGCTGAGCAGAAATATGAAATCTGATGACTTTGTGGAAAACCTACACTCTGCCTCGTGTTTCATTTCTGCATATCTGCTGTTTCATGCAGACCCAAACCCCGTCACTTTCAGTCAGTGTTGACCTAAACTTCTAACCCCCCCCCCAAGTTCCAAAACCAACATTTGGAAGTGTAACGTTGCATTCAAATTATTATTTTACGGACACAGATTCAAAAGTGAACGTGACACCCAGATGTGATCTCTCCCGAATGCACATTCTGGAGAAAACAAGGCCGTGTGTTGACAGTAATTAAAGAGAATTGAAGGTCTGGCAGCTCTACGGACAGCCTTCAAACAAAGTGTGTACATGGGAAACAATCAGAAGTCACAAGTACAAAGAGCAGCTGCCAGGCTGCCATTATAATCTCTGACTGAACAATACCTTCCCAAGCAGATAAACGCTCACACACACATAAACTGGCAGCGACTCATAATAGGAAATCCTAATTACAGAGGTTTACAATGCTTATTAAAACTACTAATAATAACTGCTAATAATTACAGCATGCCAGACCTGCCTTTGGAAGGAGGCTGGAACAATTACACACCCAGTCAGTCAATGACAACTCCATACAGTCAGTCAGAAAGTCAACCAGGCTCTTTGACAGTCTGTCAAATACAGTCAGGGAAATTTACAAGCACACGGCCAATACAAACTGTTGACGCTACCATGTGCCAGCTCAGCAGAAATCGAGATTCACCCCCACCAGACTTTCCAGTCTCCAGCCGTGCAGCTGGTGGGAGCCTGAGCCTCAGATTTCGGCTTCCGGCTGAGGGGAGAGGAATCCGACGTAGTCTTCAGCTGTCGTGGCTCATCCACCTCGAGGGTCGATGTGCGTTTTCTGCTCCCCCGAGAGCGTTTCTTTCAGCCCTTTTTCTGGATTATCAACAAACTGTTTCTGTTTGCAGATGTGCTCTCTTTACGTGCTTACATCATTCTCCGAACAGGCTGCATAAAAAGGGAGGTGCACACATGCTTCTATATTCAATTGCAATGTGATATAGGCTATTTAAGGCTGTATTATCTCCAAAATAACTGAGCTATACACTGTTCTTCTGTTCCAACAGTTTTAAATGGGAGCAGGAAATGAACAACTATAATTGCTTGCTGGTTAATTGGTTAAAACTGCTTCCTTGGAGAGAAGTTTTGATCCATTTATTGTTCAGTGTCTCCTGTTTTTCAGTTTCTGCTGAATGGGATGATCCTGGTACTTCCAAGAAAATGGATAATCTTTACAATCTACTTGAAAAAGTGGTCAGTAGGGAAAACTCTGCTCGCCCTGCATGGATTCAGGTCATCCATCCATCTATCCATTTCTATCCAGTCATTCATTTTCTGCTGTGTCTCTATGGTTGGGTCACAGAGGGAACATGTTTAGGAGAGAAACCCAGACATCCGTCTCCAGCAACACAGTCCAGCTCCTCCTGAGGGACTCTAAGGTGTTAATATGTTGGAAAGGATATCCAAGACTTCCAGCAAGTTCTGGGTCTGTCGCAGGGTCTCCTCCCAGTGGTATAAACCCAGAAAACCTACAAAGGAAGGCGCCCAAATCAGAAGCCTGAGCACCTCAGGACAGACTGGTAAATCAAGAGCTTTGCTTTTTTGCTTACCTCTTTATTCACCATGACAGGCTGGAACAACACCCTCATTACTGCAGGTCAGTTTGGGGTTAGTTAATGAAACTGAAACAGCTGGCATTTTAGTGTGGGAGATTTCGTGGCTAAATTGGACCAGCCTGGTGGTCAATCTTCATTAATTGTACATTGCAACAGTAAGAGCAGAGTGTGAAGGTTCAATTAACAGGGTAGGAGCACAATTTTGCTCAAAATATTGCAATGTACACAACATTATGGGTGACATACCAGAGTTCAAAAGAGGACAAATTGTTGGTGCACGTCTTGCTGGAGCATCTGTAACCAAGACATCAAGTCCTTGTGATGTATCAAGAGCCACAGTATCCAGGATAATGTCAGCATACCACCAAGATGGACCAACCACATCTAACTGTGGAAGCTGTCTGAAAGGGATGGTGGTCTAAAACCAGGTGTTTCAGTTTCATTGTATAACCCCTGTATCTCCTGATATATCCAATCATCACTTGAAAACAAGGCTCACAAGCATCTGAACTCATCTATTTAAGGCAGAGACCCATCTGACTTGACCTTTAAAGTTTCAATCCAGCCTTTTTCCAATTTTTTTTAGGTCTTTAAGAAGCTAAACTGTTTATTTTCCTCCCAGGAACTTTTTCAAATTTATGCTAAAATCAAAAGCTACAATTTAACAGTTAAGAACCACATTTATTCCAGTGAACCTAAAGAATCCAGTGAGATAAAAAGAAAGATAATCTAGTCCCCCCCTCTGCCTTTAAACACGTTTGATCAGAACAGAGCGATGAATCCAAAAGGTGCTTTATAATTAACAAGATATTCTAATAAGAAAACTGAATGTTGAGCTGGCACACATAAGAGGAAACACTTTGTAAATCCATATCGAACCGTGGCAGCAACCCAAGAGAATTTAATTACTTCCTCATCGTCTCCCCATTGGCCAAGCGGTGTGGGATATGTTAATTACGGTTTGGCTGATAAAACATTTCTTTGGCTCGTGTCTCATTACGTCTAACTCCACTGATTGCCGCTCCAGCCAAGTAGCTAAAGTGTCTGGCAAATAAGACGGCACCTTAAGCCACTCACTGTGACTAAATGCTTATTAACGCAAAGATGACCTAGTAGTACGACAGCGTTATATATGCTGGGAAAATTGAGAAAACTTTCTGCGACTATCAGAGTTTATCATCTTCCTTTTCTAATTGATAATTAGTCTTCTGTTAATTTGAGCCTAACATCTATCTCTTATCACAAAGGCACTATTTATCAGCAGCTTAAATGATGGACTAAATTGGGTTGGCAATGTTAATGACTCACCTTGTAGGGACACGAGGGAAATGATTTCTCCTGACTCAGATTAAATTAACTTCAGCAGATGTGCTGGGCATGCATTCTTACTTAAGGAGCAAATGTTCAACATTTGTCTTTTAAAGGGTGACATCTTAAGACACGAGGGTTTAATAAAGAACATTTTTAATGCAATGAAAGACGGTACACACATACATTTGAAATACTGGAAAACAATAGCAAAGTTGTTACAATATTTATAGGATGAGATTTGTTTTTTATTAGAAATTTTAGATAAAAAAGTAGAATAAAAAAGCAGTTAATTCTTTAGGATAGTTGGTTCCTTCATTCACCGGGTTTTGTGAAAGAAAAACAAGGCGTACCAGAATACTTCACAGGAAAAACTATAGCGAGTACCATCAGCTTGTGCAACTTGTATTTAAAAGAGCCAGACTGGATGTTTGATAAGTTCACCAAGTTTTTTACCTATTTTAAAATCTGCTGCACAGATCATTTTTGGTGTAAACTGTAGAACAGTTGAATGGAAAAGAAACAAGTAACAAAACTATGCAGAACATTATGGTTTACTCAACCAAACAACCTGAGGCTCCAGCCCATTCTCACTCCCGACTCGTCACATATGGACGCTTGGTCCAGGTTCCCTCTGCGACCGGTTGTGATGCGTCGGGTAACCTCCTCGTGTCAGTTATTGATGAGATGAGAACAAGGAGGAGTCCGTTGTCATATTGTTGAAAAGTGTAGAAAATGCACAACTAACCGTCCCAAACCAAAACTGAACTTCTATTATCCGTAGACATCCTATCACTGACCTCACTACCTAAAATTAACCCCAAAAGCCCCATGTGTCAATAACTGACGCGAGGAAAAACTAGATGCATCAAAACCGGGCTCAGAGGGAACCTGGACTAAGCATCAATATGTGACGAGTCAGGAGTGAGAACGTGAGTCTCTGCTCAAAACACACTGTCATCAACTTTCATTCTAAAAAAAAATAAAATAAATGCTTGTGAAAACTTAAATACATTTGAAATGTGGGCTAGTATATTAAAAAAAAAGAGTAAAAAACACCTTTCATGTCACATCAGAAAATCAAAACACTTCATCAGGCACGTCGATAAACAGCTGCTGAAACCTTATTCATTTGTTTTTTGGACTATTCTGGCTTAAAGGATCACTTCTAACTCTCCTTTACAAAAAATTATTTGGTGTCGAACAAATGATTTAAGCACCAGGTCAAAACCTACAAAATACCTAATATAATGACGATTTGATCTGGAAGAAAGTGAAACGAAAAAAGTGGTAACATCATAAAAAACAGTTGGGATTAACAATTTTACATTCAGTCACACTGGTAATTTCCCTCTTACTGCACATTTCAATAATAAAAAAAAAAGTATAACTTTGAAACCAGTTTGAAACCCAAAGTCATTACTGTTCCTGCTCTGTATTTATCCCACTTCTCTTTTACCTGTTTCTATACATCCACATCTTTTTTCTTTCTTCCAACTTTCATTTCCTTCTTTTCGTTTTCCTCCATCCACATATCTCTTTTGTCTTAATTTTCTTAACTGGTTTCCATTTGCATAAATCCTACAACCACATTCTTTTCACAATCTAAAAAAAAATCCTTCATTTTCATTTTACCTAAAAAACTCATCAAAACAAAAACATCTCTAGGTAGAGAAAAACAAATACATTTTTTTTTTCTTATTGTGACAATCAAACGATCTCAACATTCACTTTAGTGGAATTTCATCCTCAGTTATTAGGCCTCCCTTCACAATGGATAACTTCCCTGTTATTTCTTGTAAAACCATTTCGGCTGATTGTTTTTACATTGTAGCAGGATGTCACCCAGTGTGAAGAAGGCCTAACAGAAATGCAAATCTAGTTCATCTTTAAAAGTTAACTTTCAGTGTCTACAGAAGATAATACTGCTGGACTTAGTGGTTTGAAACAAAGAAATGTTATTCTGACTCTTTGTTACACCTAACTGATTGTTTAATAAGTGTTTAAACTGAATTACGCTGCTGAGCAGCACTCCAAAGCTCATTTCCTGATATAGCAGGACTCCAACACACGTTGACGTCTAAACTATCAGTTTATAGAGATGTTCTTTACATTTAAACTATAGTGCATGATGTAAATAATACACAGTAAAATCACCCCGATCCCCTGATCTTACTGAGCTGCAGGTTGATGTTTTAAATGTGGTTGCCCTGTATTTTAACAACAGGCTGTAAACACAGAACAAGTGGTTCTGAAAAGCAAAACAAAATTAAAAATATTCCAATGGATGTGAGGTGATTCAGTTTACACAGGCTGACAACACTGATTAGGATCACACAATCAAAGTACAGATTAAATTACCTAAACTAAAGGAAATTTATGTCCACTACAGCTAATGTGCTTTAGCTTTGATGCAAATGCCAAATTGAGATTTAGCTTTGCTTTAGCTGATCTGAATTATTGTTGTTGCTGGATGCATTTAACAAAGAGCCAAATTGAGTCATTTGGTTTCCCACTTGGATTTGATCTAATTTTCTACTAAAATGTAATTAAACTCATCTTGACTCAGAGAAACAAAAAATGAAAAGCTGCAGCTTTGATAAAAGATATCATAACATTACAGATTTCACTTTACTGTGATGTAAGAAACCAAATAATCAGTGTTAAAATATGTGCATGTGGAGATTGATACATATACAGGTGCTTCCTTTTTAGGGAAAAAACAAAAGGTTCAAAATAAGAGATTTATTTAAAATAACACTAACACTGACACAACTCAACATGTTTTGTGGTCCGTTTTTAATTTTTTTTTGGTTTAGTTCATGGTTATTTTGTTCATTAAGCTGCAATTATTATTAAAACAAAGATCAATAGATAGATAAGGCCTTTATTGTCATTGTACTACTGTAATACTGTTGTTACTCTGACTTTCATTGCTGCTGCAAGACTGATACAGGTCATGACTACTTTCCTTTTTTAGCATTTATAATCTACTCAGAGTAGAAGGAAAATCAAACCCATTGAGTTATATTATTCGTGTTAAACTGTTTCAATCTTAAGGTAATAAGTCAGAGTTGTGGTTGTTGGAGATTATCCTGGGGACTTATGATTGTGAGAAAACTGCAGGAAAAAAAGGCAACTTTTCTGTTGATTTCTCACTGAATTCTGAGTGTTTGCGACAAGCCTTGTGGCTAATTTATTTTGAATCAACAACCAAACAATTTATGTCAACATGCTGCATTTTAGAGGTATTATAATTTTAGCATTGTTGGAGAACAATCAGTGGAAACCAGTTAAACAGAGTAAAATGTCATACGCCACAGTTTTGAGCCAACTAATTTAAAGCAATAAGACTTTAAACCCCGTGCACACATCATGTTTATGTTTGTATGTATTATTTTATGTGTCAGACAACACAGACATTAAAATGTAAAGTGTTCTTCTGCATGAAGACTGTGAAGCTGTTTATAATTGGCTTGTTTTAATATCGGGACCTGGTTTATGTGAACATGTGCACTCTTTTGTCTGGAGTAGTTTTGGTGTTGCTGCTGCTTTCTTCTTTCTCTCCAGTATAACCATGCTGGTCTGTGCTGGGATCCATTGCGTGTCTGTAACACATCAGGTTAACAGGGATCAGTGCTTGCATAGTGGGTTATTTCCAGAAGGACAGCAGTAATTTGAAAAAAAAATAAATAAAAAAATACCTGGAGTTGTACTTTTCCACATAGGAAGCCCACTCTGCTGTCCTACCTGTAACCTCCACCCACAGTTCCACGTGTCATGGTTTCGTAACGCGGTGCACGGATTGGAGGCGTAGGAGATGGGGGCACATCTTGTCGTAACGGACCTCTCTGCTGGGAGCTAAGAGACAAAAACATTGTAAATCACATAGACATTTTCAAGAAAAAAAGTGATAAATACATATAAAATGTTTTACTAGTTGTTTTAGGTGTTAGTGGTGTAACTGTATCTTTATTTTTGGCCAATTAGCAATGTTTGTAAATATCAGCCAATGACTGCTGGGTTCACAAATCTTAGAGATATTAATGCTACAAGTTTAAAACAAGACTTGGGCTACGTTCACACTGCAGGTCTTAATGCTTCATTCTGATTTTTTAAAATAAATCAGACTTTTTGGTGTGAACGTTCACAATGTATTTTAAATGCGACCTCCATCAGACTCCAGTGTGAACTCTACATGGCACTGATGTGACTCGCATGCGCAGAAAAAGACGTGACGTCTCATTGTTTACAATGTTAGCTGAACATGCTACTTGTAGCATATCGATTCTGAAGCTGCTGCTCATTCAAAGCCACTTAAATAATTATCTGACATGTTTGTTTAGTTCAGTATTTATATATGATTTTGCCTCTGACGGTATGCTCCGGTGCAGCATTATATTTTTGTAACAAAATGCTGAAAGTAAAGTATCGAACTTCAGGGTCGATACGGTTCACGAAGTTGGAAGTTATCATATATTTCTGCAGATTCTCAGTCATCCAGGGCATGGAAAATGAAAAGTAAAAAAGAAGACAAAGCAACTGGACTTTTGTTTTGGAGCTGTGTTAAACAGCGTGACTCGAGGTTAGTGTCTTTGTCTCTCCTTCACCCGCACCTCACTGATGAAAAGGTCCGATGTAATGCGACATATGGATTCAGATTGCAGTCACTTTGAAAAACATCAGATATATCTGATTCAGTACCACATACTGAAAAGGCCTGGTACGGATTGAAAAAATTGAATTTGTCGCATTCATGGGTCGCATGGGGCAAAAACAAAATCTGATTTAGGTCGTATTTGCCTGCAGTGTGAACACAGCCTTGGCTATAAATGACTTTCCAATTGAGGAAAATGTTTTCTGTTTGTAGCATTATGCATGATTATATTGTATTATTATATTACTTTACCTAGGGTGGGGGTAGTAGCCAGGTTCAATCCCCCGAGGCTCTGCTGATCGTGGGTATGGCTGACCAGGCAGGTAGCTAAAATAAGGCGGGCCAGTCTGGGAATTGGAGTAAGTCTGGGACTGAGGGTAGCTCTGTTGGGGCTGAGGAGGACCGGGGTAATGACCTGACCATGGCTGCATTGGATAATCAGCAGGATCCATCGGACCTCGTCTGAATAAGAGAGTCAAACGTTAAAAAATAAATAAATAAAAAATATATATACATTTATATATAGTTTACCTTGTGTGTAAAAACATTAACATGATTATCAGCTGTGTCATTCTTTTCCCCACTAATGTAAGCAAACAGCTGAATGACAAAAAAAAATCTTTCTTTTTTGTTTTTTTTTGGAGAGAAGATACTTGAAAATGAAATATTCAGTTTAAAACATTTTCTTTAACAACCAGTGGGATTTTATATAGTAAGTATCATAGCAGAGTTTATATTCATTCAAAGGTCACGGTTTACCAGATTCTTTGGGCAGACTATGATAATATCAACATTGAGGTTTATGGAGAAAGAGCTGTGCTCATTTGTTATGATTTTCACATACATATTGTTCAAAATAAACATGTGAACAATAAAAATGACAATGTTATAAAAGGCAATCAGAGAAATAAACATGATTGACCTGCATGACTCCACAACACAGACGCAACTCAAGCTTCCAGCTCTGCCTGAAATCACTCACAATAAAATGAATAATCAACCTACTGCTGGCACCACAAACAACACGTTCGCTGTTTTTTTGTGTTTTTTTTGTGTTTGTCTTGCAATGTTCTTTTCATGAATTTTATCAAGAAACAACCAGCAAATGGTAGTAGTACACTTGTTGCCAATCTGCTGACTGTAAGGCTGAAATATTCATGAAAAGCTGCTGGAGATGGTCTGTTGTGGACTGAAGAGGCGAGAGGCAGAAAGGAGGGGTGGGGAGCGGGGGGGAAGGGGGGAGGGGGGGGTGGAGTCACACAGACCAGCTAAAAGCTCATCCCAGCCAAAGATCACATAGCAACAGAATGTAAGTGACATGTGACAGTTTTAAGTAGGCTGAAGCTCAGTTAAAGCAAACACACACACACACACACACATACACACACAGCTGTGGTAAACCAGTCTAGACCTGTTAATAGATATCCATGTCTTGTGCGCTGTGGAAAGCAAGTCTACAAAACGTGTTGACCACATAGCAAACATTCCGAGGTATTAGGTTTTATCTCTCAGTCCTTCTGTCACTTTATTGTCTCATTGTCTCTCAATCTGCTCATTAATCTCACTTCCATTTCCCCCCTCGTTTAAATATGTATTAAAGTAACAATGCATTTGTTTATAAAGAAAATCCATTTACGATCAAATATTACCTTAATATGTGTCTAATTTCAGCATACTAGGGCACGCACTTGAGCCAAATGCATGTGCAGCAGAATGGTGTTGCTCTGTATTACTTTCCAAATGACATCACCGGTTTGGATGAGAAAGTAGGCGAGGCTCCGCGGCCTCTAACCAACCACAAAGCTGACCTGTTGGCTGCTGCCTGGAGATAATGTTAATCTGAGCATGAAACAGACTAAACGGAACAGATTTGTACATAAATACTTGCATGGCACAGCAAGAGCACTGGTGGTCTCCGTGCTGACGCTTGCATGTGTCAATCTGGGTGGTCAGCAGGGGGAAAGTGTCTAACTACGTGCCAGTCATGTTTGAGATGTCTTCTTCAGCCACTCCTGGCTCCACATACACTGTCAGCATACTTATTTGTCGATGAGCACGCACGTCTTACATTTCTGCTATAACATGTCGACTAATCTATCTCCCTATCTGTCACCGGCCTTCTGCTTTTTTTTGACTTATTCTGCTCTACTTATTGCAAGTCATTTGGAGTAATCCCATCAGTTGAAATGTCTCAAATGTCTTTTTTTTCCAATCTGCTGCCATTTTGTCTGCTCTTCTGCTGTAAAGCTGACCAACATGTCAGTGCGTCTGCTTCCCTGTCAGCTTCCCTGCCTTTTCTGTTTTTAGGTCTTTTACGATGACAAGTCTGCCTGGCAGTCCGTCTGCAGAGCTGTGAGACCTGTGCTTCTATCGGTCAGTCCGTCTCTCATTTAGCATTTGGCCTCTGGACATGATAATGTCACTGAGGCAGAGATAAGAGCAGTGGAGAAGTGAAAGGGAGGTAGAGAGAGCAGGGGAGACAGAGATAAGAGGGGGGCAGAAGAAGCAAAGAGAAAGTAGAGGGCAATGAAAAGCAGGGTAAAAGAAAGTAAAGGGGCTGAACACATAATTCCACAAATTTGCAGATTGAATCATTACTAACTCAAGTGAATCAGGGCCTGACATTCTCTATTACCTGTTTACACTAGAACAGATTTTTTTAACTCATCCCCAAGGATTTCCCAACGTGTGTCGGTAAATAAAAGCTGTTTTCACATTTAAATTCAGGACACTGTTTGGTAAGGATTAAAGGAGACATATGCTATTAAAACCTTTCATGTTTAAATCATTCAGGGGTCTACATAAAGTGGAACTGCAACACGTTGGTCTGAATTCCTCATTATTGTAACTCCACAAGCCCATCTTTCACCTCTTTTTCCGAAGTGTGTCTCAGATCACCTCAGTTTGATGCTGTCTCTCTGAATCCAAGCGAGGCGCTTCACACCCAGTCCCCCTTCAGCTTCCAGAGCGGTGCACAATAAAATGTATTTAACGGCTAAGTTAGGTCTGTTTGCACAGGACACTTGTGTCCTTTCAAGCAAGACCTACAGAGAATGTGTACAAAGTTTAAGGAGGGGATGAAGCAGGTGTGAAAAGGTTTTACCAATTAAACCATTGGCATTCAGAAAGGAATTCATCTTGCAGGAATGGTGAATATGTTGAAAACACCTTGAATTAATTTAATCTGGATTTAGAAGTGTTGGGTAAAGAACATATCAAAAATAAAAAATCTGTTTATATATTTTAGAAACGCTGAACACAATGCTATTTTTTAAAAATCTGTAGGCTCATTGGGCTGCTAGCAAGAACATGTTCATATTCTTCTCCTAAATTTCTCTTACTTTTGTTCGTATGAAGAGTTCGTACGAACATGTCATGTCAGATTCAACAAACTCTTCTATCTTCAGCAAAAGGCTAAAATAGAAGAACTTTACGACTTCGGAGATTGAAGTTCTGCTCTCGGAGATCCAGAAAAAAAAAAAGTAATTCTTAGCAGCGTCAGCTGTGGAATTAAAGGATCTGCTTAAAGCAGAGGAAATGAAATGTTAATATTGTGTCTCCTGTGGGTCGAAAAGTCACAGAAATAAAAATCTAAATCATAATCATCTCTCTCTATTGCCCCCTCCAGTTTTCCTTTGGTCAAATATTTTTCATTTAAGTGTAAACAACTGTTACATAGGGTTAATTTATTCAGAAAAGCTGTCGCGCACCGCTTACCAACGTTTTTTTTTAATTTTTTTACCAATTTATGTCGTTAGTCTACATTATTGCATTTAAAATTATAATTTTAATTTAAACAGATTAGCCTATTGTCAACATATGGAGTGTGATTTATTTTCAACTCAAAACATCTTCAAACTACAGAAATATAAAGTTATTAGTGAACAAAATTTGTCTGGATAACAGCAGACCGATCCTTGGGTGCTGGGTCTTTTGACGGTGAGGCGAGGATCTGACGCTGATTGACTGCAGCTGGGCACGTGTGATGCAGTGATTGGATGGAGCAGGTGAGGTGGAGAGAGTTTGAATTTATACATGCGCTTCATTTTACAGACTTAAAAATGATAAAAAATAAAGAAAAAATATGAAAACCATCACTGCAGCCTGGATGTGTTATGAAAGTTTCCATACTGGGAATGGTGTGGAAATCCAGTGGTAATCTTTAGAGAATCTATTGTAAATCCGGTGGCAAGTTTGAAATTCTTCCTCCAGGAACACAGTCAGCACTGCACAGCAGCTGAGGATTATGGAGTAATGTGGATGGAACCCAGAAAAGCACCCCCTCCACCCTCTCCTCCACACACACAAGCAAAAGCAACCTAAAATACTTACGCAGACACACACACACATTGAGATAACGTTTTACAAAATCTACACATGCAAACGTACACACATTCTCACACACTGTTTCAGTTCAGTACGAGCTGCTAATCACCCCCTCTCCAAGCCCATATTCTCTGGAGGAGGCAAATTGGAGCACAGCTGGAGTGGAGTTTAGACCCGATGAGGAGACTGGTGGTCTGTCGGTGCATGTGCACACATGTGTGCATGCGAAAAAGACAGAGAGGAAGACAGAATGAGAGAAACAGATGTAATGATTGAGAACAGCTTCCTGGCACATGCAACAAGTAGTTTAACATAATTGAGAGAGTCATCAAAAGCAAAAAAGACAAATTGAAAACAGTCCAAGCAGAACAGAAAAGTCATTGAGGACTCAGTTTGAAGTGAAACGCAGCTATGTGATACCTGTTAAGGGTGACTTCCTTATTGCTCTTGTTATACAGATAGTGCGCTCCTTAATCTGGTCAGATATTTGAGAGGATAATTGGGGGAATTACTCTTTAGGTCTGACAGTAATTGAGAGTAATGTGAGCCGCTCTAATTCCATGGTATTTAAAGATTTCTGAAAGATTTCAGAGGAAACAAGGACTCGTTATGTCCGGTGCACCTGCCCCTCTCTCTCTCAGAAACACACACACTGTTGGTCACTTTTTCAACAGGACTGGATACAGCTGTTGCACACATATACACTCAGACATTTATCACTCCTGCCTATCCCAGGGCAAAACAAAACACCTTTAGAAAAGAAAGACATATTTGAAAACCCCTGAGAGCCAACAATGGCAACACTGTCAATATAAGCAGACAGTAAAGCACGAACAGTGTGCTTCAATGTAGGAGGAGGCAAACTTATGCAGAAATGAGGGAGGCTTTTGAACCTGAAAAAACAAAAAAAAAAATATTTTTTTTTATGGTAATAAAAGTGAAAAAAAGCATGAAGTATAAATGACCTTATGTAGCTATAATTAATTTTTTTGTTTAGGAGTTTGCATGGAGCACAATTTTCTTGATATCTACTTTAAAAAAAAATAAACATAGAAAAATATTAATAATGCAACCCAATAACATTTAATATTTTTAGATTCTTTGTCAATGAAAGTGACATTATTTTTTACATTCCGGTAACAAAACAGATTAATAGCTTAAATTGTTCCGCAGCTGCTCTTGTAATGACATTTTACAGAAATTTGAGAAGAACTTAAACTTACTTTAACTCTGCTTCATCATCCTAATAAGATGCTTCATTATGAAACTTTAATCACACACATGAAAAATCCAAACAATAAGGCAATAAAAGCTTAAGTGGAAAATAATGAGGTTCGTGAAAAATCTAATTATCTATCTATCAAAAAATAAAAGAGTGGGGAAAAGAGAGCAAAGTATATTTGTTGGAAGACTTAAAATATATATAAAAAAGTAATACTACTTTATATCACTTAATTTTACCAAGAAAAAAAAATACATTTTATTTTAAGTTTTAGTACAAAGACAAAAAAAAAAGTCCTTCGTAATATATTTATGGGAGGAAATAAATCTTTTTAATTGCCTAAAAATACAAGTGGAAAACATTTATGAAGTAGCACTGAGCTAACCACAATACATATTTAGTTTTAAAGTAAGCAGAACAAGTACAGCATTTGGTCAGAACACTGAGTTGGATTTTGTGCTTGACAAACATCTGACAAAAATATGTGGAGAAGAATGCTATTTTTTCAGATTGTTTCAAAATCTGTCTGGATAATAAACCTCCATATGCAAGGAAATCTGGGATACAAATAAAGTCAGGTGTCTTTTTCTACACAGAATTATCAAAATTACAATAAAAATGTGTCGACCTAATAAAACCACATGTATAAAAGAGTTTTAAAAACATGTAATTTATTGTGTATTTCTTGGTAAAAGTAGCTGACCACCTGGTTTTCTACTTTTCTTGCAGAGAAAAAGCAGCGACACACCTCACATCTGGAAATTCTAATGTCTAAGGACTCTTCTGATTGGCACAAACACATGGAGTTCCTGCATGTGATGGATGCATTAGTTGTCTAAAACTCATACCAAAAGTCAAATCTTCCTGCCAGTAAATGCTAGATAGGGAAATAAAGAATGTGTCTTATGTCTTTTACACTACAAACAGTATACAGCATGTTAAACACAGTCAGAAATTTAAAGGATTTCATAAAATCTACATGTAATACGTGCAAATTACTTTGCAGGAAATCGGATTTGATGATGTACAGTACAGTACTGAAACTTACAGTTGGTAAGTTATGCAAGATTATTATTTTACAACACTATAAATACCATACTATTTATTGAAGCTGCCAATCTGAAGATTGTGTGCTATGAATGGTGGCAGTGCAAAGAGCTATTAAAGCAAAGAAGACCAACGTTCAGTAACTAACGTTCATCTTTGTTTGACTAAGTAAGAATATATCAACTTTGTGAGGATACTGGACCAGTGTCTGGGACAGTATTAACTGGGAGAGGTGAAAAAAGCAAACCGTCATTTACCAGAGCAGAACCAAGTGCTTATGAATGACACCTGAGAAGCCCTGATAAAGTACCAAGCTGTTTTTCTACTTATGGTTAAGTGGTTACACTGTGTGTGTCTGAGTGTATTTGTTTGTCATAGATTGCATTGTGTTAGTTCAGCTGTGAGCGTGCTTCAGTTGCTGAATGTCTGTTTCTGTGAGTAATTCCTGAACCTTTTTTGACTTTTGACCTCTTGAAGTCACAAGACTCTCCATCAGTTCCCACCAAACGCTTAAAAGATGGGGTTAAAGGCTAAGCAAGGGTATTATCCACCAGGATCAGTGGGTATACCAAATTTATAGAAAAGCATTCAAATTTTCAAGAATTTGCTAAATCTATTATTATTTTGGTCAATGTCTGGGTTTCTGACAATTATGAAACTTTTGCGGAGCTGTAAGGTGTTACTTTTATGAATGTTAAGCTAACATAAAAATACCTAAGCAACACAATTGCTTTGTTAATTTGTCTGTTAGCTGCCTGTTGTGTAAGTTCTGTGGGGAAAATAGTATTTTGTTTGAGCTAATTTATCTAATGGGTAAAAAAAACACAAGAAAGTGGTACAAATAAATGAAAGTGTAAAAAGGTCAAACTACAAAAACAGGATCCAACCTAAGAGTAGATATTAGAAGGTATTAAAATGACAGAAAGTTTATGATAGTCGACTAAAAAACAGGATTAACAAATGAAAAAAATATGAGGAAAAACATGAGGAACATATGACGAGGAGTAAAATGATTCAAATATTTATTAATTGCTAATTATCTCTCCATATAGGAGCTTTTACATAAACATCCAATGAAGCCTATATAACAACATAAAAAAGATGCAGGATGAAGAAAATGGTAAAAAAAGAGAAAAGATGAGAAGAAAGGTAAAAAAAAATGGCAAGAAGTACCTGATGAGTGGAAGAAATAAGAAAACAAAAAGGCAAGTGTTGCTCTTAAGAGTGTGTGCACACTGAAGGTCAGCATCTGTTGAGAAGAATGGGCAATACTTTAGAGCACATGTGTACTAACACACACACACACACACACACACACACACACACACACACACACACACACACACACACACACACACACACACACACACGGGGACGCCTGAGTACTTACTTGTTCACATTTCAATGAAACTAAACACCTTTCTGAGGCTCCTATCTGTCTTTGTCAATAAAGCTCTGTCAAGTATAATTAATCCTGGAGTATATCATGCATGAATTACTTACTAGTGAAAGAAACCAACATGATTACATTCCCTTGTGTACGTAAGTCATTATGCACACAAAGTTAGACGTTTACTGGCTATGACAATGAATGTGTGAGTATGCATAATTCACACTATGCATAATAATATTAAAAAGAAGTGAAGTGTTAAGAATAATGATGCATTGCAGGAATGAGAAGATATGAGGATAGAGAAGATCAAATAAAAAGTATGGTAATATAGTAAACTTTAAAGTATGATAAAAAGCACCAACACAAAAGAGGCAGCTCAAATTAGACCACAAAAAGTAAAGGAAATAGACGTCGGTTGTGAGGGGAAAAAAAAAAAGTCTTTAAAAAAAAATGAAAGTGAGACATGAACGGGACGGAGGAGAAACCCATTAGAGGAAAATAAGAGGAACTGAGGGATGAGGGCTGTCCAGATGGTAGGAGACTGTTGCCTCGGAAACACAGAGGGCAGAACAATGGGGATTTGGAGTGGTGTTTCGCATCCCATCATAATACGGCCATGCCATTTGGAAACTGAGCAGCAAGGCTGGAGCCAAAAAGACGGAGGCTGAAAATTTACTGCAGGCAGTTCGTTCTGATCAACAAGTAAAAAAGAAGATGAGTCGATGGACTAAAACTTAGAAAACATGCTTTGTTTTATCAAGATAGGTTTTAGGACTTCAGGCTTAAATCTTTTGCACTTTTTTTTTTTCTTATCATAAGAAAAATGCTGCTTTCTGGAGGCAAAATGACAAAACATAATTTTAGAATCCATTCTTTTTAAAACTTTGCATATGAAAATGTCAAGTATGAAAAAGAGTCTGGAAACATGTTCTTCCATATTTTGCATCTTTGTTCAGTACTTATCCAGACCTGGAAAATACCTGGAAAAAAATAAATTCCAAACTTTTTAATATTTTTCAAGTCTGTATAGCAGGGCTATTCAACTAAATTGCTCTGGGGGCCAAAGTTACTGCAGGCCAACAGCTGAGGGGCCGAACATCCAGCAATTAAAGCCATTATGTAAATAAACCAAGTATTACAAAGATCTGTTACCTTTGAAATAGTTTATTTTGCTGCATTTAATCATGAATACAACATACAGAACCCTATGTAACAAATGTAGTGATGATAAAACATCAAAAATAAAAATAACACATTATGCCTCCTATTTACCACAAACAATATTTTGACACCTCTGACTTGCCAAAAGTTTAAACTTATTTTATTTTCACTTTCATAATTTTATCTTTAACAGCTTGTAATTTTAACTGTCTTAAGTGTGCATAGAAATGCAGGCAGAACTATGGTCACTTGCAGACTGCCAGTTATATAGCCCTGCTGTATAGGAACCTTGATACAAACAGATCAAATAATATATTTACTTAAATATTACTTAGTAATGTTTTTGTCATAAACTTGTAGCTGAGGTTGTATTAAACATTGATTAGAGATTGGCAAAAATAGCTAAAAAAACATGCATAAAGTCAAAAAGGTATATTCTGCACTGTATCTGTGTAGTAACGTTAAAAAAGGATGCAAAAGTAAAATAAACAAAAACAAAATAAATCTAACAATAAAAAAATAAAGCAAAACATGCACATCTACACATAAACTCTTTACTCTTTATAACATCAAACCCTGCTTGTTGCATCAAAATGAGCTACTTTATGCTTTATGTGATTCATACATCACCATTAGAAGTTATGGTGCTTTCAGTTTTTAATCAAAGCATCAGATGTGAGCTGAAATTGCAAACACATTCATAATGTTAAGTATAATTGATTGTAAAGGAGAAAATGAGATTTAGATGCATAGACAAACACATTTCATTATCTAACTATCCAATCTGACTTTGAAACTAGAACATTTCTTGTGAGGTTCAGAAACAACAGATGCTCATTAGACTGTTGCCAGATGTTAGCATTTTGTGGCTGCAACTGTGGAATTGTTTGAGGTGCAGTCTATCTTCTTGTTTAGACATGAGTAAACAACAGTGTATAATAATCTATTAATATTTCTACATATTGATTGTCTGCTGTAAAGTGGAGTTACACCAATGTCTGTGCAAAAAAAGAAACGGAATATTACTTAACATTGCAAGTGCAAACACTCCTTTATATCTTCATTACCTTCACTGAGGGTTACTTTGCTACATTTCCAGGTATACCAGGAAACGTTAACTTTTTAGCTCATAGCACCGGTGCTATAGAGGTTGTTGGTTTTGTAGCACAGAACAAAAAGTTGTAGCACCAGCATAAAATGTATGTTCTAATCTCTAAAACCAAAAGCCTGAATGGTGATAATATGGTAAGTATTGTTGTAGGACAGTAGTCACCAACCTGATGACTTTGATGGTGGTCAGAGGGTCCGGTGGCGCCGGTGCATGGCAGCCTCGCCTCTGTCAGTGTTTGCCCCAGGGCAGCTGTGCATACAGTGTAGTTTGCCATCATCAGTGTGTGAATGTGTGTGTGAATAGGTGAATGTCTGTAAATGTACAGCACTTTGGGGTCCGGAGGGACTTGATAAAGCGCTATATAAGTTCAGTCCATTTGCTATTGACCAACCTTTTTGAGACTGAGAGCTACTTCAGGTGAGTAACACAAAGAGCTACTTGTTTGATGAAAACAGATTTATATTATAACAGTAAGAAATTTACATATATGTGAATATTCAACTACCTGGTTACATCTTAATGTAAATGACTCCTCATAATAGTTATTGACAATAATTTACTATGATTAATTATTATTACTATAAGTGATCAGAACTCTGTGCAGCAGCACATTGTTTTCAGTTTAAATCTCTTTTGAAGAAAACAAAACCACTAAAAAGTTGAACAACACGTATCATGTTCATTTTCTCCTGACAGTTCAGAAATCATCAACAGAGATGCTCTCTCATCACGCTCACGTGATGGATGGAATGGAATTAAAAGAGGATAAGTGATAAAAAAAACTCATCTGATCTGATTCAAGCTCCTAAAGTCTGCAGCAGGAGCTGCTGAATAACTCTTGACCCTTTATTATGCTGCAGATCAAAATGTGTCCAAGTACATATTCTTAGGGTTTTAAGTTTCAAAATAAAAAAATATAAAACAAAAACTAAAAAACACCCATTTGTAACATTTATTCAAAATAAACACTTTTCTTTGTTCTAATCATACTAAGTTTTATAGAAACAAAATATCAGTTATGTAATATAAAAAAAAATAAGCATAGAAAAACTTCCAATCATTGTGAAAATAATGTTTACCTACATTTTAATGCATCTAAAAGGTTAATGTTCCTGACTGAAGGGGGGTGGAGGTGGGACCATTTCTCACAAGAGTTGCGGCTGGAGCAGCTTCTGTTGGCCTTTTTTGGGAGGTTTGTTACAACACAGATGGTGCATTTAAGTTATTTTTTGGATCTACAGGTAAAGTCTCAAAGATCTTGATGAGTTTGTAGTGAGTCTGTCGCACGAGTCTGTTGCTACCTCGCTCTTAAGGCGGGAGAGTTTAAGCCCCCCTCCTCCTTCTCTCTCTGCCTCCGTGTGTATTCTGAACCGAGGTAGTCAGGTTTATAAAAATAATATAAAAAGCAAAACGTGCTTAAGAATTGACAAAAAGTTATGTTTGATACAATATGTTAGAATTACCATGTCTTAGATGGCTAAGACCTTACATCAGTATACATGTGTTTAATGTAAGATGGCCAATTTATAAAGTGTAAATAACTCTTTTCTTATCAACAAGTACTAGCAACACTTTCAAACCATCTATTAAGACATAGGCTTAAAAAAAACAGTATTTACTGGTTAAAGTTTAGGCTCTGGGGAGAAAAAAAAAGATATATATATATATATATATAAGTATAAACCATTTAAAGGCAATGCTTTTATTAAAAATATTGACTTTGTTTTCATGTTGATCAGTGTTTTTCAATAAAATGATATTAGTTTGTGTGCTTAGAAGATATTGATGCTATTAATTTGTTGCTCTGTATGAGATTCAGGGGTCAATCACTGGATCCTCTGAATGACTAACAAACAATCAAAGTCTCAATGAGTCCCGAGGAACAGAAAACATCTGAACAAGGGGGTGGATTGTGCCCATGTTATAAAGTGGTCTGGGAAAGTCTGAAGCCTGGTTGGGAGGTCCACTCAAGTGAGTGAGAAAGTTTCTCTTCTAATTTCTCTCCTACTCAGACTGGAGTGAATCAAAAATGTCCTATTGACCCCAAGTTCAGAGAGAATGAAAATAAGTTGTTGACAGACAGAAAGAGAAAAATACAATATGAGAAAAATGGAGAGATGTAAAAATAATTGAACAGTGGAGCCATAAATGAATGAAAATATGAGAACAACCATAAAAAAGTGCGAAGGACACAGTAAAACATTTGCACTATAGATAGTAAACACACAATTATCATTATAAAGAGGAAGTTGCAGCGTCCCCAGACCCCTGGAAAACAATTCCGATTGGCTCTTTTAATCAAATATGACTAATAACAAGGACAAATTGGGAAAGGATGTCAGACTAATCAAATTGGGTCAAGGCTGCTGAGCAACTGAAAGCTGTTATCAATAGAAGTCATCAGAAATCAGAATATCTCCAGTCCAAGTTAAAACTGTTCAGATTTATTTGTCTTAAATGTGTAGAGAACTAGCCTTCAAAAATGGTCAAAACATAAATAAAGACATTAAGTATTGTAAGAAAATAATGTCCCAACAAAAAAACATTTGACAAGATTTACCCAATCCAGTTTCTTTCCTTATTTGTTTTTTTCTTTATAAAATCTGCAGAGTCAAAGTTTTTGTCATGAGGTTATGTTTTAAATAGCTAAGAGCTGCTGTTTGTTTATGTTGCTTGATTTTCTCTCTGCTTTATGAAAAGAATAACAAGAAAGTAGAGATAAGAACATATGTGTCTGACTGCATGTGTGTATTTGACACAGAGAAAGACAGAATGTGTAAATAGGTCAGGAAAGGGACATAACCTGCTAATGTTAACCATACACAAACTGTGATAACCATCTACTGACCTCAGTATAATAAAACAAACTGTGGGACCAGTTTTTAATTACATGCCTTTTTGACCCTCCAAATGTTTGGCTCATTTTTTTTTACAACTTTTCAGGAGATTTTTCTTCTTTAAATGCAAATTTTGTTTTGAGAATTTAACTTTTCAGCACTTTTATTAACTCACGTTATGTTTAAACATGGCTTAGACATTAAATCTTATTTCTTACTTTCTAACCATTTTAAACAAACTACTAAATGTTTAATATTTCAACTTTGAGTTTCATATGCAAATGTATAAAGAGGTTCTCTAGCTCTTGATCAAGACCATTGTGTCAATGTAATGGAAGAACTGAGAGCGAGCAAAATGGAAGTGGAGAAGCATGGGAAAATGGTTGGAAACAGAGAAGAGATGTGTGTGAAGAGGATAAAGAGGTAATTTCATGAAAAGACAGTAAGAGGAGAATAGGGGAGGTCATACCTTTATGTCTTTCCTTTTTATTTACCATGTTAAGAAAAGTATGTAAGGGTGTATTCACACCTGACACATTTGGTCCACTTTAAATGGACCAGAATTAGTTTCCCCCGTTGGTTCGGACCTTTTATGCAGGTGTGAATACACTCATGCGAACCCTGGTGTGGACCAAACAACCACTTGGTTCACTTCCAAATGAACTCTAGTGTGGTTCACTTCTAGTGACCGGCCTTGAACCGAACCAACTACAGGAAACTTGTGCCTTTTTGGTCTTCACAGGCCACCATAGCTAAGCGACATTAGCCTTCCAGTGTTGCTAATGCTAACACTACGCTACAAACAATGAGCCATTGTGGGTCAGGGAACGCAGAGCATCTTGTCTCCTTTAGGTTGTGGCACGCATTTGACAACGCTGTCCCAAAATTATAACTTTTTCATTGCAAATCCATCATTAAATGAGCTGCTCTGGATATTCTTAATAGTCAGTTGTATTAACAGCATCTTTTTTTCCGGGTCTGTGCTCTGTCCCGCCCCCATCGTTTCTCTCCAATGGGAGCAGTGACCATCACCTGCATGGCTTTGTTTATAAATTATGGTCCACTTGCAAAAAGCACAATGTGAATGCAAACTGCATCAAATGAAACCAAACAAGAGGACCAAAGGACTTTTCTGGTGTGAATACATCCTAAAAACTAGCAACATTAGCCTTCCAGTGTTGCTAATGCTAACACTACACTACAAACAATGAGCTGTTGTGGGTCAGGGAGTATCTTGTCTCCTTTTAGGTTGCAGCACACATTTGACAACGCTGTTTCAAATTTATATCATTGTGAAACCAAAACTGAATGAGCTGCTCTTGATATTCTTAGTAGTCAGTTGTATTAACACCATCTTTATTTCCTGATCTATGCTCTGTTCTGATCCCATCGTTTCTGTCCCATGGGAGCAGTGACCATCACCTGCGGGGCTTGCAAAAAGCACAATGTGAATGCAAACCGCACCAAACGAAAAAGGTAAAGTGGACCAAAGGATTGTCCTGGTGTGAATACACCCTGAAAAACCAAAACCAAAACCAAACCAAACCAAACCCAAACAAACAAACAAACAAACAAACAAACAAACAAACAAACAAAAAAAGAACAAAAAAACCCCCCAAAAAAACAAAAAAACAGAATATGAATGCTGACCTTTGAACAGCCACAAGAACATATACATTAAAAACATATTTTTGGTATATTTATTACCTAAACAATGAATAGTACATGATGAAACAGTAAAATATTTAACGTACCCTGAACAGATTTTCATCCTTTTTAAGCCATGATATTTGCTGACAGATTGTTTGGTGAAATGTTTGAACTTTAAGCAGAGAAACATCACCGACTGCAAGGTTATGTTTTAATTTTAGAGCCATCAAAATCTTTCATCGCGCAGACACACACACTCTGACAAACTCACACACCTTTACACAAAAAAACGGTATTCGAAACTTGAGTTAACTGATGTTGAGTCAAACGTACAGTACACCTGATTAAGCAGCCCTGCAGCTATTTCTGGACTTGCTTGGAAATAATAGAAACACACAACCTCCAAGCAACACTTACAAAACAAGGCGAGTCTGCCGATGAAAGCGAGCGAGTACACAAGCAGGCAGGCACTAGATACTCACAGCCTGCCAGCTATTTCTAGTCTGGTGGAAAAAGAATATGTTTTCATAAGGTCAATGGCCTGGATGTGGTTTCAAACTATTATCCTTGTCTTTGCCTTTTCTGACAGAAAAAATAAGAATAAATAAATAAATTTTGGCTCCTAATTTCAGAAAAGACAAACCTTTCTTGGGTAATATATCAAATGGTTTACTTTTTCCTGTACAGTCTCCTAAGATTACTTTTATTCTGTAATGAGGCCATATAAATAAATTGAAATGAATACACAGTAATTGCTTTGCTTTCAGGCCGGTGTGGTCATTGCAGAAATGGCTGTTTTAGAATAAAGTGCAAGGCTTGCAAAAAATATTTGGCATCGCCCATCGGAGTCTTGGCAGCACAAGAAACTGTATAAAACTATTATCCATTTCTGAAGGGGAAAGCAGTTTTCTGATTTAGAAGCCATTCCAATCTCCAGATTTTTTTCCCTCTTAAATGAATTATTTAACAAGTGTAACACAAAAATGTCTCTGTTTAGAGAGGGAAGATTTTCAGTCTTATTACTTTATATGATAGTGAAATATGCCCGTGTAACTGTTAATGATGCAGTATACAGACTCACATAGGGAACCTTTTCAAATACCGATGCATACATTTGCAATTGGCACGGTATTTCCAAGTGAAAGTGCACGTCTTTAAGTGGAAACAGAACAAGAATGTACTGTATGCCAACGTGTGTGAAAGTGTCCAACCTCCCAAGGCTTTCCAGATACCAAAGCCAGACCTCAAAACTATCATCACAGTTCTCGCCCCCATCTGCCAAAGTCATCACCCACACACAGACAGCCTCCCTCTTTATCTTGGACACACACACACAAACACAGACAAGAGAGGTGTGAAACGGTCATCTCGCACCATTTTAACAGGGTTGGGAACCTGGCCATAAACTTCTAATGTTTTAAACTTCTGTTCTTCAGCTAAACTTACAGACTCACTCACACTGACAGACACAAACAAACTTGTAAGCATTTGTTGGTCAGCTGAGGTGTTGGTGGTTAGAAGCAAAGTAGAACAAGGTGAGAGGAAGCATTTTTACTGTACTTGAAATAATTAATTTTAAATATATGTTGAAGGTTTAAATGTGAAAGAAAACAAAGGTAATGTGGTGACTGGAAGGGAAATTAAATGTTTCAAGAAATAAGAGAATGGAATAAAAAAAAAAGGTGACTTTAGAGTAGGGTTGGGCAATATTGGCCAAAAAAATAAGCACAGTTAATTGAGGTATTTAGCTGATAACAATTAATATGCCGATTAATCCCCTGGACAGCCTCTACTCTGGCCCCAGGACCTGATGCCTATGTGTTGGGTCCTGGGCATCCTGGGCTCAGTGACGGCGATGGTTTCTGCCACTGCTGTCGCTGTGTCTACAGGGAATACCCAGTGCAAGTGTAGCCCCTTGACTGCACCCCAGCATGGAGTGGTCGGGGCCTCACAAGCGATGGGGTCTCCAGGTGATGAGGACACTGACATGATGCTGGTGTCCTCTGATGGAGAAAAGGGTCCTAATCTCTGTAGTTTTAGGGATGATGGAATTTATACAGATCAACTTGCATCATTGTAAAGATGCAAGTACATTGTTGTGGACCTGCCTTAGTAGGATGCATACAGGTATAGCCTTAATCCAGGAACCTTGGGTAGTTAAGTCTATGGTACGAGGCCTGGGATTCTCTGGTGGCACACTTCCATATGATGTGAGAAGCCGCAGACCCAGAGCAGCAGTAGCCCTGACAAGAGGTGTACGATACAATGCACTGCCCCACCTAACAACAGGTGATGCTGTAGCAGTGCAGTTGGACATTCAGATGGCGAATCCAGACCAATCATTGCAGCCTTTGTTTATTTCCCATTTGATTCACATCAGCCACCTCCATCCCAGGAGTTTGTGGCAAAAGTCAATTATGGTAAAGTAAAGGGCATCCCGGTACTCATTGGTTGTGATGCCAACTCCCATCATGTGTGCTGGGGGAGCTCTGATATTAACCCTAGAGGCATATCTCTGTTAGAATACTTGTTGAAAGAAGACCTGCTAGTCTTTAAACAGGGCAATGTACCTACCTTCCAAACTGTTAAAAGTATGTTCCACATTGTGTCAAAAGTACAGACTTCAGGCTATACTTCAATTTTAAAATTGTGTTGATAGGCAGATTAAAACTGGAGTTATGATAAATAAATTACAGAACTTTTCATATTATCTATATCTATTTTAATATACTACTATATAATATAGTATATAGTATATATACTTGCGACCTGTCCAGGGTGTACCCCGCCCCTCGCACGGTGACTGCTGGATATGGGCACCAGTGACCCACGTGACCCTTAAAGGAATAAACGTGTACAGAAAATGGATGGATGGATGGACTATATAATATTTGAAGCAGAGAGGAGCACCGAGCGGACTGACTGGGGAACTCTCCAGTCAGTCTGCCTGGCATCATTATTCATATTAATCGTGCCAAAAAATAATCTTACCCAACACTACTTTGGAGAAGGTGACAATCTTTTTTAGCTGAGGCAAAACAAAGTGTAAAAGTTAGCAAAAAAACCGAAGATGCTAAAAACGTGATGGTTGGAGAATTCTGTGCCACTATCAATAAAATTCATTGTAAGTTTAAACAGCTGTGTGCATTTAGGAAAAAAAAAATCTGATCACATTGAAAATGTGAGAAAAATATAAGAAAGATTATTTCAAGAGTTGATTAATACACTCAAAAGGCTGTTATCCATGTGTTGGCTAATGTTTGTAATATTTCATGTCCAAAAAGAGAAAAAAAAACAAACAAACATAAATGATGAGTGGTTTTCTTTTCTTATTAGATGTCAAATATCACCAAATTTCTCTTTGTCTTTACTGATTTCTGGCTTGTTAAATGTCTATGGTGCTTTTCTTCATTTCAAGTCTCCAGAATAATTGAAGAAAATAAAGATTTATTTTCTGGACGACTGACAAGCTGTACCAGCTTCTAAAGAAGATGAAAAATAATAGGTTCAAAAAGCTGCCAAAGTGATCCAATGTCTTACTAAACATCAGCTCACTTAGATAAGGCATTCACAAACACTGAGAACATCTGACTAGACATAAGCCGAAGAACGTTTTTGATGGGGGGGAGCAGACTTAAGGAATTAGGGATCAGTTTTCAGCCCTGTCTGAGTGTGTTTTCCCCAGAGTGGAGGTAAGGTGAGTTTTAGTCTGAGATGTGGCCTCCAGAGACAGTCGGGAGACAAAAGATTTAATTAGACGAAGAGAAGAAAACAAACAAGTTAGAACAAAAGAGGTTTTGTTTTAATGAACCCTCAAAAAGTAAAGAAAATGCAATACCTTGGTAAGGAGGCATACTGACGTTCCACCTCTTCGTACCGTGGTGTCGCACGATGATCTCCTCTGGCTGGCATCTGTCAAAGAAAAACAAATGGTTAGTTTGTGGGTAGTTAAATCACAAGGTTTTTGGTACCTTTTAAGTTCAGCAGCCTAAATTATACACTACACTTCCCTGCCTAAAGTAGGAACAAACTTCAAAACTGTAAGCTTAAGCATGTGCAATGCACACCCATAAGCCCCTCTTCTCCCATGTGTGTGAGTGTGTTTGTGATGCAGGGGTAATTTAAGATCAACAAAGGCTAGTTATTGGGGATTTAGGCCTTCTGAGGTTTGTTGGGGCTAAAAATCCGAGATTAGGTTACTTCAAAACATTATGTCTCACTTTAGCACACGTTAACACACACATACACACGGTTTCACATGAAGAGCGTTGCATCTCATCTCCATATTGAAAAAAAAAAAAAGATTAATCCAAGCTGCTGACAGTTCAATCTTTCCCACTTTTTTTTCTCACCAGTTCTCTCTTTTACCCTCTCCATCTAATTTTCTCTTCTAAACTTATTCACTTCTTTCTTTTCCTCATACAATCTCTCTCACACACACACACACACACACACGCACGCACGGTCTAGTACAGCTATCTTTTTGGGGACCTGGCATTGACTTCCATTATTTTCTACAGCCTAACCCTGAC
>JARVGW010000136.1:7096644-7108139 GCA_031762495.1 Anablepsoides rubrolineatus
AACTTTTGCTAAAACTATCAGTGCATTAGTGCTTTAGAATTAGGGGACCTAAATATTTGAGTTAGTGTTTTAGGGCTAGAAGGAATCATTTTTAGATTAGCGCTGCCACCACTGCATGAATGGCTTTCGGACAAATTTCAGCTTTCAGGATTTGTCAAATTTAAATTTGTAATTGAGGAAATGTACAAACTACCTTCTCATCACTATAAAAGCTTTTTAATTTATTTTTTTTTTGTTTATTATTTTGCATCTTCATAATTTTTTTTTGTTTTGAAATGAATCAGTGCTTAAAGACAAAGTTTAAAAAACTTTACTCTGTACTGTACTGTACTGTGTACATCTCTTGGCATTTTCACTAAAGTTGTTTGTTTTTTCCTTTCAGATTTCAATTGCTTTTTGTTGAATTTTCACATTTCTCAGGGCTATCACAGCCAAGTTGTGTTAGACAGACTCATACTGATACAAAACTGGGCGTACAGATTGTGCTTTGCTCTGGGACACTCTGGTAAATGCATCTGCCTGACTTTGCAGTCTCTCCTCTCTGTGACTCACCGCCCAGAAATCCACTCCGGTGGGTCTGCACTTATTCACCAACATAAAGCAGACATGACAAACCCTGGTCTTCCACTATTATGAGCTCATTGAAAAACAGCTGCCATTTGCTCACAGGGGTCAGAAGAGGGAGAAAATTTTTAAATTTATCAATGTCTGATTATATTCTTCTTTATGTCTCCACATCCTGGGTTTTGCTTCGTCACTCCTGCTTTTAACATTTGTAATCTCTCAAACATTTATTTTCATTTTTTGGTTATGAAGTGCCAAGGTTCTCTTTATAGCAGATCAATGTTGTGGTATGAGGGCCAAAATTAAGACTATTGCACAACCAGCGGTTGCTACATCCTTGTAGCAGGATATATCTATAAGCCAGCTATTGATCTGATTATTGATAAGTCTGCACCAGTAACTGAGAAGCTGGCCCTTGTAACTGAGAGGCCGGCGCTGGCAAATGAGAAGAGTATTCATTTGCATTAGCATCAGAGAGGCTAGCAACTAGCATACCTAGGCTGCTCACCTACTTTATTAGACACAAACCTTTTTGAATAAAGAAAACTTTCTCAACAAAAGTGGTTGACGTACAGAATCTATAATAAGCAACTTGCATAGACAGGTGTTCCTTAGACTTTAGAATTTACTGTTCAACATGACGTCAAGCATAAATATTAAACATAAAACATATTACTGTGAAGCAGACAGACAGCTTTAGTTACCACCTGAACTAGCAGCTGCGTTTGCCCTTGTCTATTGGTCAATGCTGGTGTTTTTTTTTTTCTTTAGTCAAATTATGAGCTTATCCATTCTAGTTTCTAGCCTCTCCAATGCTAACGCCAGCTTATCCATGCTATCCTCCAGCCTCTCTGATGCTAACACAATAGTCTCCTTCTCATTTGCCAGTGCTGGCCTCTCAGTTACCGGGACCAGCTGCTCAGATCAGCTGGCTTAGGAATAGATATATCCTGCAAGGATGTAGCAACCTCTGTTTGGGCAAAAGTCTTAATTGTGTCCCTCATACAGTGCCATAGAACAATGGTGTATCACTCCAGCAACTTTTGGATCATCTTCAAAGTCTCCATCAAGTAGAATGTGTCCTAAAATTCTTAAAGGATACATCCACAAGGCCGTAAACAAATAAAAGTCAAAATCACTTGGTCTGAAATATAACAAAAAAAGGTTATTTTTATTTTATTGTTTGTTGTACAAGTTTTTTCTTTTTAGTATTGACAAAACAGTAGGCTCAAACAATGGAACAGACCAAATTAGATTAAGAAAAGAATGTTGGCATTTGGTTTAAAATGTGAAAAAGAAAAAGTAAAAAAAAAAAAAAATGAGCGAGAACTGAATGTGATATTTTCTTTTCACTTTCATCTCTGCCTACATTTGCTCCACTTGCTGACGTCTGTGTTGTAATAACAGGGCAAGTCAGCAAGCCTTCACCATTTAAATAAATAATCCTCTTAGCCGAGTCTTTGTGTGTTTGTTTTCTTGAATTGTGGGTTTGTGTGCCAGTGTGCGTGCGTGTTTCCTCGCAAGCGTTTCAGACGTTGGAGCGTCCTGCTTCTGAGGTGTTGACCTTCCCTGCCCTCTGTGAGGAACACACTGGAAGCACGGAGGTGGACCCATGAAAAAGGGACGGCCTTTCCCAGTGTGGTACAGTTAAATGACAGAGCGTGAGCGCAGCGGCGGTTAGGAAAGAAGAACGAAGGGCAAAGAGGAAAAGAAAGTCAGCTGCTTGGACATGAGTGCACAGAGGGAGAGATTCAAAAACCACAACCAGGAGGAGAACAAGGGAGATACAGATGAAAAAAAAAGAAGCAAATCTCACATTGTTTAGACTTTGTTCAACACAATGTTTAAAAAAAACACAAATGGGAGGTATTTTTGTTCAAATCCATATTTTCCTTGAATTAAAACCTTTAAGTTCTGTATATTTTGCTGTTTTTTTTCTTACATAACAAAGGCAACAGAAACATTTGACACATTTGAAGTTTCCTTTTATCTGCTAAGTATCCACGTACAAAAGTTTTTTTTTAATTCACACTATTCTTTTCTTTTCTAGGAACTAATCTTGGTGTTGATATAAGACTTGCATATATAACCCCCAGCCCTCCCCCTGTAATGACCCACAGAGGGATCTGAGTGTTTAAGGCAACACTGTGTGAGTCTCTGGTTTGTTATTTCTGGCTTGGATTCATAAAGCCTTATGTTTCATCAGATCCAGGGCCCCTCACAAGGATCTCACATTCTCACTGACATCATGTTAAACTGAATCTAAATGGAGATAAAGTTTACAAGAGGAATATGATTAAAGTACAACATAGCTACTATAAAACAGACTGAAAAGGGAGGATTCCAGGACAAACCAGATGGTTTGTAACTTCAGCTGCGCAGGTGCTTCTGGTTTGTTTCTTCTTATCTTTTTCTGTTCTGTCAGGAATTTGTTACAGGATCTAAGTTGTTTGATCTCAGCTGATTATCCTTCACAGAGACTTAAATGGGGTTTCTTTAACCTTTAACCTATATAAAGATATTTTTTTGTCTTTTTTTATAATAGTGAATATTTGTGAACTTAGCAAAACATTTTCAGGTCTTTTTAACTTTCTTTTGTTTACAAGCCCATTGTAGAAGAGGAAGAGGGTGACGAGATAATGATGGGGGTAGGCGGAAGATGAAATTAGAGGAGGAGGGAGATGAGGAGCGAGCCAGATAAGACAGATGTCTGTAAAAAGGGAAAGCTGAGTGGAGGAGGAAGTTTGGTGTAAGAAAAAAAAATGGATGAGGAGGAGGAAGAGGAGGGACACTGATTTGCTGATTGAGGGCAGAAGTTGAAGTCTGGCAGATGTCCATTTCTTGGAAATTCAGGCTGATGTCATTTGTAATATCTTTAATGAAATACCTGAGGTGTATTTGTACCACACATTGGAGCAGATTATACTCTCACATTAACAAAATGTCTTTTTTTATTTCTTCCTAAATGAAGCAACTAAAAAAGAGATAAACCAGGAGCAAAGAGGAAGAGGACAGAAGATTAGAAGGGAGGCAGAAGATAAAGCAAATTAGGGCAGCATCTGCTCGTCTTTGATGTTTAAAAAAAAAACTCCCAAAGGAGAAGTTTGTTTTCTGCCTAGCAACCTTGGCTGGAGGCTAATTAAGTGATTATCTTTGGTCGCAATGCTTAACTCATGAGGTGTAGGTTTTCCTGCCTGAAAAACTCACACACATTTATTCAGACCCCATACTGCTCTTATCATGATGTATCATCTGGGTGTAACCTACACAGATAGTTATGGTGGACACACACACACACACAGTCCTACAGAAACATTTTGCACTTTAGATGTAAAAGTTCAGAAAAAGCACATCTTTTTTTAGCTAATGCACGGCGGTTGGTGTGATTAAAGGTTTTGGTGAAAAGGATGAGTTAAAACACAGCAGCTCTCAGATCAACTTGGATGATCCAGGCAGGGAGGAGGACAACACTGATTACAGGCAAGAAGAGCAAGAGACAATGGACAGAGAGCAGGGTGGAGACAGTGGCTAAATAAAACATTAAAAAAAAAGAAAATGAGGAAAATATATTTAATAAAATCTAAAGGAAGAGAAATGCAGTATGCTTTTATTTTTTTAGGTTTCCTTGTTAAGTTGACAAAAGCTCAGTGAGAATATCTACAAGTTCCTCCTTTCCTTGACTTCTGTCCTTGTAGGGACATGTTCCTCCCAAAAATGTAAAGTTGTAATAAGAGAAAAATTGTGTTTGTTTTGTGTGAATCACTATGTTGAGACTTCCACCTCAGTCTAAAAAAGGTATCTAGTTGTTATTTGCATCCTCTCTGGTGGACTTGAAATTGTTCTCGAAGTTAGTTTGGGTTTTGACAAGGCAATTGTCCACTTGCAGTGGCTTGAGTGAAACAAACAGGTGTGTGAGAACAAAAATCACAAAACACAATTAAAAAACAGTAAATGGCTCCTACACTTGGTTCTCATTTTACTTACTGGGGTTCTTTTGTTTCAAATATGACTGTTGTTGTTTTTCTCTCAACCTTTCTGAACACAGTGAATCACTAGTGGCCCTGTTAAAATTCTATCAAAGAAATCCGGCTCTAAGGGAGAAATCCCAGACGGAGCAGATAAGAGAAGGGAAACTAGAATTGAACTGTAGGAAGGCAAGGGCCAGGCTAGTTGAAATCATAGTTTTTTTAAGCTATTCATATTGTGTTCTTGCATGTATTTCAAGACTTTTTAACACATGTAAAAAGAAAATCAAACAGCATTTTGTTAATACTCTGGTACTTTAGGTTTATATGGCATACACTAAACAACTAAAGCTCATTGGTGAACAAGGAAAATAACTTGGCTTGGCAAATCATGGTTTTGCTAAATTGGCAAAAGTCTGTGACCCTTACATGTAAACCCCCTTCCACTCACCCATCGCACACACACAAACACACACACACAAACACACACACACACACACAGCAGCAGCACTATTTGTCCTTCTATGGTAGGGAGAAGTTCCTGCAGTTTTGAGAATGTGAAAGGAAGTAATGAATCACACGATAAGCAACAATTTACTTTTTATTGTCCCAATTTTTGTCTTGCTTGTTTAACTGCAGCTATGTGAAAGCTGAAACAAACAAAAAAAAAAAACTTTTGATTCAGTGAATTCTCAAAAGTGCCTTGGAGGTTTTAATGTTCTTTCAAGTTACAGTAAATCACCATAAATTAAATCAGATGCTGTGAACAAACAGAAAACAGAGTTATCTTAGTATACAATTTATTCAGAACACAGGATGGCTTTCATTAGCATCACTGGACAGAGTAGGAGAGAACATGTGTGTGTGTGTGTGTGTGATTGGTAAAGCCTCAGCATGTTTTTTTTTCATTTCTTATTGATGTGTCAATCTGAAACTTCAAAAACTCACAAAAAATATGTTTTTTTTTTTCATTTGGTTTACAACACATATGAGCTGTGAACATTTCACAATACAACAGAACAGCTGAGTGAATCCAACAGAAAAATGAAATAATCAGTTATTGTTGCTCAGGAAGGGAATTTCTGAGGTCAAAAATGGACAAAAAAATGACAACAGTTCTGAAGTAAAGCAACTGTTTAGTATTTGAAAGGTGTAAGGGAAGACTTGATGGAATTTGTTGGCTTTGGATTTATGATTTAGACTTCTTTTTATTATTATATTTTTTGGTGCCCTAAAATGACCTTTGATGTGAATTGGCACCAACTACATTGAATTAAGTTTATTTCACCACACAATTGTTAACATTAAAGGGAGAATGGTTTTAAATATAATATGTGCCTCAACTGTTTAAAATAGTAAATGCTATTAATTTATGTTCGTGTCCGTAACATTCAATGATGAACTATTAGAAACTAAGAATCAGAATCTGAGAGGATCTAAAGCTGGGGGGGGGGTGTCTGACTATCCCTTAGGAAATCACCAGGAAAATGAATGATGACCTTCAGGAATATGGTCGACTCCTGAGTAAAACTGATATTTAGGACATAGAGCAATGAACAACATCAAAAGACCTGACCTGATTTATCAGCCCTGGTTCAGTGTCTTCTAATAATGAAGCTCTTCTAAAGACATGAACAAACCTAAATCCTGCCTTGATCACTTACAGCACACACACTTACACACACTTCTTTTCTTTTATATAATAGGTTAAGATCCCTTCAGCTAAGATCTGACCATACAGGAATTCTTGTTAAAATGCAATTTATAAAATATTTAAATACACAAATGTTATGAAATTATTACATAATCAGAAGTTTCCATCATCTCATAACCATTTTCCTTCTCTCTTGGTTTTTTCCCACCATTATTGTCTTGTCATTTTTTCCTTCCTGCTAAAGATTTCCGCTCAGTCCGAACTCATTGCTAAAGCAAATGAAAAACATTTGTTTAAGAAAAACAAAAATATAAATGGTCAGCATTAACATCTACACTGAATCTCATTCATCATGCAGAAAATCGACTCAGATTTGTACTCCAACACGAACACGTTTTATTTTACTTCCTCAGAATCAGAATCAGTTTTATTGATTCCTGATACTGCTGTTAAATAAAGTAATGTGTTTCCAATGCTGCCCTGAACATCTGTGTCTGTACGCATTTCTAATTTTGGTTCCAGTCTCTGGTTTTCACTCAGACCCAGTGGAGTCATACAGGTTATGACGCAACGCTGTAGTTCAGAAAGAGCAAAAATAGGAAACAAAGATGCATTTTTTTTATTTTGTGCACATTTCACAAAAAAAAAAAAAAAAACACCTGAAAGATATTACTGAACCACAGCTGGAGTAAAACCAAACCAGGCAGCGTTAAATACACCCAGACCCTTTAAAATAATGGTTTTTCGTGTCAAATGTAAAGCTTAAATATAACAGTATTTATTTAATTCAGTTGCAAAAGACTTGATCTCATTGAATAATAGGTTTTGTAAGACATTGGCTATTTTTAAAATGCAGCAAATTCCAGTAGTTTTTTTTATTTTATTTCTTTCTTTAGTAAATGTGAAATGGAAAAAAGGAAGTTATTCCTCACATCACAGTCACCTGCACACGTACAAGAAGACAACTATAAAATCCAGTCACACAAACATGCCTTTACGGTTCGTCCCAAAACATCTCCATGTGTAGTTATACCTCTGTTTAGAACATTACCACTTACTGTGTGAGTCAGATGCTGGAGGGAAGTCATCATTTTCCAGCTCTCCTGACTTTCCGTGCCCTCTGTGCTTAGTAATTGTTTTTCTTTGTGTTTCAGTGACTCAGGCAAAAACACATTTAAGTAGAACGTGTCGGACTTATCTTTCATTCTTCTATTCCCCTGAATTTACTCTATCACACATACTCACCCCCACCACACACAAAGTTTCCCCTTGTATGTCCCTGTTCTGGAGTTATGACTCTAAAGTTCCTCATTTGTGTTTTTAGGTAACCATGGGTACCCAATTTTGACATATCCCCTGTGTTCACAATTAAAACTTAGATTTATCAAGTTATGGGGTATAGAGGAGTTTAGCTATGAAGAAATAATTATTTTGAGTAAACCAATAATTCACCATCAGAAAACAGCTCACACACATTCATGACATGCAGGTCAGACTGGGGACATGAAGGTCTGAAAGGTCATCGTCTGACCTGTTCATCTTTGTTAAGAAGGCCAAAGAGCATGTTGAATGTGCTGTGATGCATGCTGATGTTTCCCCATTCTGACGTGGTCATTGTCATTAAAATGTTTTATATGTTGTGAAACAACATCTGAGCTGTGACTCGTTTCACCAAACCTGGGTGAGGTTTAGAATAACAAGGACTTCTACTTTATATATGTCAAAGAAATCCTTTCAACTTCTTTCAAGTCTGTTTTTTCACAGCTCCTCTCATATTAGTAAGTCACTGAAATATGACCATACATAAGACCTGCTAGTTATCAATATTGCCCATCGCCTTGCATGTCAAAGATTTCCACAAAGATCTGGAATGTCTTAGAGCTTTGAAATGACTTTCAGCTACAACCAAACTAAATTATAACCTGATTTCTCTAAAAAAAAATCAACATAATTGTAGCCATTTATGTGTTTTCTAAGGTTGATTAGCTGCCATCCTCAAAAAAGTTGAGTCTAAAACTTCATCAGTTATCCACGTACATACAATGGTTACTTCGTGTTTTATTAATATTCATATTGCATGACACGTTCTTTCCAGATTTGGGTTTTATTTTTCTCAAGATTTAACCTTATTCTTTGGTTTTTAACATTTTTCTTTACACAAACCTTTTTCACCAGTTATGAATAAAATCCTTGTTTTAGCACAGGAACCACTGTAGTGGAAACCCCCCCTGAGTTCCACAGGCTAAAACACACAACCTCCACCCACACACACAGACCACTACTCCCCCCCAAGGGACTCGCCTAACTTCCTCCAGCTCGGTTCCCAGTGGGGGGTCAAGATCCCACTGCGTTATGGTCTGTCACCATGAGATAACCAAATCCTACAGTGATGGCATCATCTGTCTGTTTGCTTGCTGGGGCGGGGGGAAGAATGGGGTGAAGGGGCAAAGATAACATAAGGGCAATGTGAAATCTGCTTTGTAGAAGAGAAAACAAATGAAGCCGGATGCAGGCAAAACTTTAGAATAAGCAGAATTTTGTTACCTCCTTGGTTTGTTTAGCTCACTGAAAAATCAAACACTCACAGTTTGGACTCACTGTTTGCTTACGGACCAAAGCTGTTGAGTCTGTGAATAGGATTTTCAATTAAGCCCTGCTTAGATTTGTTTATTATATTTATTTGTTTGTCCTGACCAGCATTTTAACTCAGAGAGCCATCTCATTCAGAATAATGGATATCAAGCAGGGGTGCCTCTAGAATGTTTTCAGAGGGGTGGCTGTGTGTGTGTGTGTGTGTGTGGGGGGGGGGGGGCACTATAGTCTTGGGTGGCACACATTCCCATTGAGAAAAGCCCAGTCTCTTCTCAGCTCATTGAAGCTTAATCCTGATGTACAGCATATTCCTAATTGAAACCAGTATTCCTTGAAAGAGTGGATAGTGCCTCCTGCCCTGCAACCCAAAGATTTCAACAAAATACTGTGCATGACTGGAACAATATGACACATTTAGGAGTTTCCTGCTGAACTTTACCACTGACCTACGTGCAGACTCACTGCATTTGATTCACTCGTGTCTGTGGGGAGCTGCAGCTGAAATGTGGATGCGGAGGTGGCTGCATATGTTGTAGTCCCAGCCTCTTGAGTTTTCAGTTTCTCTGTGAAAGCGGCCACAAACACAAAGCACAGTTAGCATAAAAATATAACTTTTTGGGTTGCTTGCTTACTCAGCAAAGTATTGTTAAAAATCCAATCCAACTCTTAATTCTCAGAAGGTAGGCGTTTAACGCACAAAAAACGGCCTTCGGCTGATTCAGCTTTGTATTTCGAGGCAGCTTTTTTACTTACTCAGCTGCAATGAAACATTTCAAGTGGTGAGATTTAAAGATATCTAGAACTAATCAGTCTGAGAAAAACGTTGAGTCTGGACCTCTAATCACCTGATCTTTCTTCAGACTGTGACCTTATCTCCCCGGAGGATGAGGGACTGACGGCAGATGAAAGAAAAGCCAAAGGCAAAGTGAGAATAAAAAGATGTTAGTTGATTAAATAGTTGTGTTTTTTTGTAATACAAGTCAGCTTTATAGTGCACCACATGGTCCAGACTTGTATGAAAATTGAATTTGCTGAGTTTGTCTTGTAAAAAGGAGTAATTATTGCCCATTGCCATGAAAGAAAGGCATTGTTGTAATTGCCTGTGTGTGTGTGTGTGTGTGTGTGTGTGTGTGAGCTAGCAGATTCCAAAAACACCAATAAAACCAAAAAGTGTTGAAAAATAAAACATAAAATAGTAAGAGAAAAAGACTATCGAGTGATTATGTACTAGAAGTAGAAATGTGTAGAAGTCAGATAATCCAGAAACTCAAGAGAGTCATCAAGCAAACAAACTTTATGAGCTACCACCAGCAACAAAACAGAAAGTGACACAATATGATTTACCGTGAACGTCAGCTGTCCCTACCACCAACGTTAGTCAGAATGTCTGCAAACGTTCTGCAGCAACTTACTGTTTAATGAATGTGAATGAATACACTGTAATTGGTAAGTCCAGACCTTATTTAGAAGTTCCGTTGCAAAATCTGTGATGTAATAGTTCATAAAACATCATAAAAATAAACGAAAAAACCAAACGGGACCCAAACAGAATATAAAGGTATCTATGCAGCACTGGGAAAGACTAAATTCAACTTTTCTGCACCAAGTAAAACAATGCATTTAACTCCTAAAAAGTGAATTCTGTCCCATTTAAGGCAGTCATTCATTTCTTCAAGGATTGCCAGGTCTTCAATTAAAAACAAGAATCCATCCACAAGACCCCCCCTCACCAGTGTGTTCCAGTCTGGATTCATATCCGTGGTTAACATCTGTAAACCACCTCTGCTACTGCAGTGCTGTGAGCGGCGATGATTAGGCTGGAAATCCCAGTTTAAAGCGCAAACTAACTGCCTGATGTGGTTTCAACATACAAACATGTTCACATTCTTATGGTCACATTGATTAGTTTTAGGTGGTTGTTTTTCCCATCAAAAGTGAATCATGCAGGATGATCACAAAGGAAACTGAAACAGCAATTTTCATTGAGCACCATGGGAACGGTGCAGCGACAACACATGCAGACACAAGCTGCTTCTTTGTTATTGTGAACATGTTTCTGTATGAAAATATGTGACGTAAGCTTTATAATATACAATGAACTTTTCAATCAACAGAAATGTTACAGACACAGCGACTGAACCTTGTTTTGGTTGTTGATATTGGTCCTTATAAGGAGAAGTGAAAACAAACATGACTGTGGGAAGAGTGGATGATGTGAAGGAAGTTGTGGGATGAGTGAAAAAAAGCCAATTAAGTGAAAATGGATGGAGAGTTTGGAAATCAAGGATGACTAAATAAAGTTCATAGATGACGTGTGGAAATCCACATTGTGACTTTATTACACAGGATCATCTGGAATGATCATCAAAAAAAAAAGAGAAAGGTCACAGCTCTAAAGTTTAACTAGTCTATTTGTCACAACTCAAATGAGTTTATTGACTTTTTCATTTAATATCCACTTTTTCTGCGTCCTCCAAGCTCAACCAGAAGCTCTTTATAGCCAGTTGTGATGTTATTAAGAACCAAGTAAAGTTTCTTTATCAACTGATGAACATTTTCAGGAACTAAAATTCTTTCTGGATTATAGTTTGAGTCCATAATTTAATAGTTTTACCCCAACTTAAAGATATCGTAATGTAGAGTTAAGGAATTCCAAAGCTATAGATTTCTGACTTCATCCCAGGGATAATAAAGTGTTCAACAGATTCAGTGATTGCTTT
>JARVGW010000136.1:7117938-7154925 GCA_031762495.1 Anablepsoides rubrolineatus
AATAAAATGATATATAAATATTCCATATAGTTGCATTTTGGGGTGTCAGGTCTGGGTGAGTCATTATATGGTCAGACATCTGACTCTTGTCTTTTATTATATCACAGTTCCAGTTTTTTGATACCACCAGTGATGCACAAAGTAATACTTGAGTAAAAACATCTTACCAAAAAATGACTTTGGTAAAAGTTAAAGTCTCCTTTTAGAATATTACTTGAGTAAAAGACTTAAAGTACTGATATGTTTTGAACTTAAATATTAAAAATAAAAGTATTGATTTAAAATGAGCAGTTAGATATTACGTAATGACATTTATTAGGAGGTGACCTCCCCAAAAAAATACTGAAATGACTATATTGTATTAAAATAATCATTTATGTTAAATTTAGGATGCAGCCAAATGTAATAATATAATTCATGAAATGCAAATACTTCTTATATACAGTCCTTTTATTTTAATGATCATGTCCTGCTGGAGTGTGACGTGATTTGTTTGTGTACAAACTAATACTTCTCATTCAATCACAATTAAATTCACTCTATCTTGGAGGCACAGTTTATTTGGATAGTATTTATTTTTTACAATAATAAGCTGGAATGAAAACAAGCAAAAATGAAATAAAAGTAATGACTTTCTACTTCTTGCCTTTTTTTAAAATGTAAGGAGCAGAAAGTACAGATAATTGTATAAAGTAGAAGTAAAAACTAGGCTGAAAAAGAATTACTCATGTAAAGTACAGATACTGTAACAAGGTTTTTGTACTTAGTTACTTTACAACTCTGGATACCACTTTTCCAGACTGAACTTAAACTGTGCTCCAGCTCTGAAAAATGTTTGTTTTAAATCATTGTGAAAATGAGGCCCATAACTTTGATGTTTAATGTTATGAAAAGCTGGTGTGATTTCCTTTTTTTTACAAGCACGACCCCCCCCTGCTTTGAGCCTTTGTTCCTGTCAGCATGTGGTTCATCTCCTGCGTTGTTGTCACAGCTGAACTAAACGCCACAGTTTTATGACTCTGTATTAAAAAGATCGGACACACCTTCTGCAGTTTAGATCTAAATGGTGAGGTTTTAGTTTGCAGCCTGCAAAGTTATACCTGCTGTCTTGATGTTAAAGCAGGGTGGGGTGGGGGAGGAAGGGGCTAATGCAAAATCAACATTTATTTTAGCTTAATATCACGTTCTAATGTCATTCCATCATCAGAAACATACCACAGCGTTGCTCTGACTCATTCATGCATGTTTGATAAATCTTTGAATCTCCTGTGGTAGTCATGTAGAGCTGCCTAAATGCTTGGTGGTACAAAGCACAGCCTGTTTACACAAAGCTCCTCCTAGAATCTCAGTCTGCAGCTGAGCTCCCGCCCCACAGAGCACCCCTCCCCCAAAGCTTTGTTGTGAAGACGTGCTGGAGTAGGATTGTCAGAAATGGCAGGAGGTTCTTACAGAGGGAAATTTCAAGGCCTTTAGATAAATTCAAATTATATATTTTTTTAAATATACAGCATTTTCATAACATCTGAAGGTAACATATTTGCTTGATTGGGATAATGAATTGTATGTGCCTGGAAAATACATAATACTGCACCTTTTAGTTATTTCACTTCAGCTAAGTTTCATACCTGCACATCTACAAAAAATTATTACATTTAAAAGTTGGTTTAAAATTTCTACCATCTCTAGCTTTCCAAGTTTGGTTTTGGTATTTTTTTATTGACAGAACACTGTTGTTTTGTTCTCATTGCCTTTCATGATTTATGAGCTTTTTGGTATAGATTTAGTCTTTTCAGGGGTTGAATTTCCAGCACCATAAAATAAAAAAGTAAAACAATAAATACATCTCTAAGTGGGGCCGTTAAGTTGTGCAAGTAGAACCAGATCCAGGTCCGTCACGTCTAAAGTAGAACATTCAGACTGATAGTTGTTTGCTGAAGCAGGTTGACAGAAGATGCAAAATGTAGGGCAATACTCTGTCGTAAATTGCCGTAATAGCAACCATCTGTGAACTTGCTCTGTGTGTGTGTGTGTGTGTGTGTGTGTGTGTGCTCCGTCATATAAAATATAGCATACTAAGATTTAAGGGCAGCAAGGTTTCCAGACTTTAGCCAGTTGGCTTACACTGTAAAACACCATAAAAGGTTGAAAAGAAAACAAGTTAAAGAGTTGTTTTTTTTCTAGGCAAGTTTTCACAAGCCTGTAATTTAGCCAAAACATGGATAACATCTTAAAAATGATCTTTTGTCTGTTATCTGTGCATATTGTTTTTCTATTGACAGCATGACTTCTGTTATTACTAGCTTTGTGCTTCTTATCGCCACTGAGTTGCACACCTGTCTGAATGCAGAAGTAGACAAAACATCCACTTTTAAAGAAGATGGATGGTGCGCATGCATGTAGGCTTGTACATTACATGGATGCATGTAAGTAACGCTGGGAAACTGTGCTCCTTAAAATGGAGCAAATCCACTGCAAGTGTGCATCGGTTTTCAAGCCCATCCCACATATGATTCCCCATAACCCTTCCCCTCACCAGTGGCCTGTGGGTCTGTAATAGGCAGTAATTGGTCCCAGATTGTTTTTGAGGTTTGTGTATTTGCTTGCAGCTCCTGGTTAACCGAGCCACTTGCTCAGAAACTTTGATTACAGGTCTGCTATTTGGAAAAAATGGTTAAAAGAACCTCAATTCTTTATAGAAGCTACCAGTTTCTATCAGCGTGTCTGGTCACCACATGGCTTCTGTTTCCATTAAAGAGCACTTGAAACCTTTTGGAATGGTTTAAAAACATTACAAAAACCAGCATATTTGAAATGACTGTATCCTATCTCATTTCTTACACCAGCTAACCTGCTAAGCTGATTTGTAGTTGTTTTTTTTTAGCACATAAGCCTGAACTGTCAGTTTTTATAATGCACACCACATGTCTATTCATTGGAGCGTCAAATTTAGTTTTATTGCAGAATCCTCTGAATGGAAAAGGTGGTAAATGTTTAGCTCTATTTAAAGTGAATTGAGGATTCAAACTAGGCAATGGAGTTTGTTTGTTAGGTCAAAATTTTTTTGCCAACTTCAATAACAATACAATTTCTCAAATGTTTTCCTTATACTTATTTATGATTTTGTCCATTTCTTTGTGCAATGCTTTTTTTTCTCCAAACAGTGTATGCATCCCATAGCTCTGCAGGGATACGTTGTATAGACATTTACCCACACCCCTTTGTTCCATTCTGAAAGTCCTCACCATCTGTTTGAATCAAATGATAAAAGTCAGGAAGAGTTAGATAAAAGTTACTGGATGACTTCCATAACTGAGATTTGATATAAGAATATAGATTTTCCTTCAAGAGGACTCATAAAATGCAACTTTTCTCGGTGCATCTGGTTTATTATACTGTACATAAATCAACTTCCAGTCTGGATTTTAAAAATCAAAACAAAGATTTCAAAGCTTGGTGAGGAAGAACAAGAAGGGCAAACGTTTTCTCCCATCTAGGAATGTAAATCTGTGCTGGAATCTCACAGAAACCTGCTAGGTTTTCCCACCCTCCCTGTGTTCTGATTAGAACAACACAGCTGCACACGGACACTCACTTCTTGTTACGATCAGTTGCATAAACCAACTGAGATTTGATATTTGCCAGCTTACAATTAAACCTTCATACTGTATCATGATAGAGGTTTTTTTATATGTGGAGCCGTTGTCCTCACACTCGTCTCTCACTTTTTCTCTCACAGGTGGTTATCATCCTGTTCAGGTGGTCATAACAGAAGCCGGAAGCCAACAAAACACACATCCCATTCAGTGGAATTCCCCATCATCTACTCACATCACCCAATACATACTCAAATGGAGAGTGGTGAGTTTTCTGATTGTGCAAACAAATCTGTAGAGAAGAGCTCCCTAACATTAGCAAATTTGATTCATAAAAAAAAAATCAACTTATCCAAAATTCATAAGCTAAAAATGTAAACTTTTCACACCCCACCTCAGAAAGACACACTAAACCCATGGATGGAGGTGATTATCCCAGGCCATCTTAACTCCTACACCATCTCTGGCCTGAAACCGGGACTAACGTACGAAGGCCAGCTGATCAGTGTGCTGCGGTTTGGACGACAAGAGGTCGCAAGCTTTCACTTCACCACAGCTTATGGATCATGTGAGTTGATCTCAGTTTTGGTTGAGTTTTCCAAACCCAACACGGGTTCTTCATTTTGTTTAGATACAGTTAGGTTTTCTTTGCCTTCATGTATTTAACTGAACCTGTTTTGCAAAATAATTGATAGTGAGTTTGAGGTCTGGAAAAAACTTTGAACCTTACACAAACTTATTCTTTCTAAAAAAAAATACTCAGTGGCTACAACTCAAGGCGAGATCCCCCCACTTCCACCTTTGGTTGACATCTCCGAATCGGTGACAGAAATCACTGCCAACAGCTTCGTCATCTCCTGGGTTTCCGCCTCTGACACCGTCTCTGGTTTCAGAGTAGAGTATGAGCTCATTGAGCAGGGACAGGGACCTGGGGAACCCATCGTTTTAGGTAGGTGCAAGAAAGCTCACGTGCAGTTTGGTTTTATGAGTTGATGTCAGCAATATCAAATGTTCAAGGATATTACCATGCTTTTTCCCCCCTCCTTTTTAGATTTGCCTCGTACAACAACCTCAGTGAACATTAATGAGCTTCTGCCTGGAAGGAAGTACACTGTAAACGTATATGAAGTTACAGACGGAGAAGGGGACAACCTCATTCTCACTACTTCACAAACAACTGGTGAGTAGAACCATTTGTATTTCAAATCTGTCATTGCCTTTCAGGCCTTTTTTTTTTTTTGGTTTACTTACACCTCATATTTTCAACAGCACCTGATGCTCCCAAGGAGCATGAAGTTGAGGAGGTGGGAGATACCTCTATTATAATCAGTTGGGACAAACCACTGGCTCCCATCACTGGTACGTTAGAGCCATCTTGGTCAATCACAGCTGCTGTTTGTTTGTGCAAAATCCATATTTGACCTCTCTGTGCAGGATACCGTGTTGTCTACGCGCCCTCAGAGGAGGGTGAGAGCATGGAGCTGACTCTCCCCGATACGGCAACGTCTGTGACTCTGAGCGACCTTCTGCCTGGGAAGTCCTACAACATCAGCATCTACGCTGTGGAGGAGAACCTGGAAAGCGAACCAATCATTGTACAAGTCAACACCACTGGAGAGTCCCTTCCAGGTACATGAGGCCACCAAATGCATTTTAAACATTAAACAGAGTGAGTGTAATTACTGACCATGTATGCTTACAAGTGATGTTCTGAAGCCAATGGAAGTCAAACAAATCAAAATAAAAAAATCACTCAAACAAATGATTAAATCCATGCAAAATGTTCATATATGTGTTTTTCTTGTTTTTTTAGATAAATTCCATAACAAATAACTGCAAATGATTAATGAGTGAAATTTAAAAGACGTGTCAGTTTAATCTGGATTTCATTTTTTAGATATGAACCCACTTAGAGAAATGTGAAAGGCTAAGCAACTGTAAATATGATTAATTGCACCTTCTTAAACCAATCTGCAAGTCACGTCCGATGGCCTACTTAGTATTTTCTTTTACTTTTTTTCACATTCTTTTCAGCACAAGAAAAATAGGGAGATATTTTCTGTGGAAATGAAAGTCACTGAGTTCACAGCTGCTCTGCTCTTATTCAAAATGGAGTTGTGTAAAACCTCAGGCTGCCAAGTTGAACATTTGTTTGGGCCAGATGCTTGCGAGGTTTGTGAATGCTCACTTTTACAGTTTGAAAGATGGATTGAAGATACATGACCTAGTTAAAGTGATATGATCTCATATTTGGACAGAATAATGTACTACTTCCACTGTGGCTGATGAATAATTTTCTAAATTGATGCTACAGTTTTACTCAAAATGTCTAATATTACAAATGAACTCAGGGAAACAAGTCATCTAGACGTGAGAATAGGTATGAAAAAGTGATTGAAGAGTGACTAAATGTCACTTGTTTTCAACATTTTTCCTCTCGTTTTGACTTTTTTTATTTTGTTACTTTTTTTTTCCTCATTTCCCTCAAAAGTCAGAAACGTCTGTGTTTAATTTGCTCATCGTGCAGCAGTTCTTCTTTACTCCTGGTGTTTGAAGGGAGATTTTCTGTTCAGCCACACGCTTTGTTTAATATATAATAAGGTATGATCCTTCACCATGGTCAGATTGCAGAAGTAACAGGTTTAGGAGAAAAAAATAAAATAAAACCCAGATGGGGGATTACCTGTATAGAAAATGGGGAACTTTTTACACCACATCTGTGTTTTTGTTTCCTTTTCCACAGATAAAGAAGTGGCTTCCCCGACTGACTTGCAGTTCTTTGAAGTGTCCGACAAGAAAATAGTCTTGACCTGGTCCAGTCCAGCCGGCAGTGTCTCGGGTTACCGGGTCACAGTGGTTCCTGTTGACGAGTCTGGTTCTCCCCAAAATGAGATGACTCTGCCTGTCGATCAGAACTCGTACGTCGACGTGACACACCTACAGCCTGGCACGCTGTACCGCTTCAGTGTGTACAGCATTCTTAATGGAAAAGAGAGCTTACCACTTATTGGGGAGCAAACTACGAGTGAGTACGATGAACGACCTCATGTAAAAACTGCTTTCAGGTGGGGTTGGTTTGTATGTTGTTGACAGAACTAATCATCAGGGATTTGCTCAACAAGCTAAAGTGCACAGTGTTTGTAAGACTCAATTTTGCCATATATTTTGTATAGAACAAAAGAGACACTGATGAGGTGGCTGATCCTGCATGATTGTAAACAAATTTTTGAGCAGCAACCTTCACAGAGCACCGACTGTCATTTAGCAATGTTTAATGGAAAACGGGCACAACTTGTGCAAATCAAGATATATAGAATGCTTTTTAAAATAATTTTTAATTACTCTGTTCAAAATCGTTCTCTTTGTTTTTAGAGCCAGATGCCCCTACAGACATCCATTTCGACGATGTGACTGAAGACAGCGTGGTGGTGCAGTGGTTTGCGCCTCGCGCCAAAATCACCGGCTATCGTCTCTTCTATACTGTCGAAGGCTCCAACCCCATACAGCTGCGCCTGCCCGCGCACCTCACAGAGTACACCCTGCTGAACCTGAAGCCTGACACAGAATACATGGTCACGCTGCACTCACAGCAAGACAACACGCTGAGCAAAGGAGAGACTGCTGTGTTCACCACATGTAAGCGTCTAAACATCATAAATTGTTAGACTTTTGCACCCAATCAGAAATGAAGTGAACTGAAATTCATTCTATCATTTGCAATACTTTAAAACAGGACTATTCAACTGGTGACCCGCGGGCCACAACCGGCCCATGGGCAGCGTCAATCCGGCCCGCCTGTTAGTCCATTATTATTATAGCTTTTTAACTAAACTTAAAGTACAAACATTTCAGTCACAATTGTGTAAGAAAATACTGTTAAACGTGTTTGTTGACCAAATTGTGTGCTTTAACCATATGGAGAATGGGAGAATGTACCAATGCATGAAAAGGAATAATTAAGAGAGTCATACAAAACCTACTGACTGGCCGTTTATTGTCTGGCAAAATCTGGAAACACTTCAATATGAACAGATCCGGTCCAGACGTGGCTCCACCTATTTGATTACGTCATTAGCAAAGGGGAGGCCTAACCTGAAGGGGCCACGCCTGTAGACAATATTTTACCTAATTCTTGTGAAATCAAACGTTCAGTTATGTGTTGTATTTGTTCAGGCATGTATCTATTTATATAAAATCATCGAGTCAAGTAGATTATTCACATTTAACAATCAGTACAGCTCATCTAATCAAAAGACTATACATTGTGTATGTAATTAAAATCTGTATATAACATAGCCCCAATACAATAAATTCCTTCAGTTGCACACATTAAATATGGTCTGTATGACAACACAGTGGACCCGCTCCGGGGACACTGGCAGGTGGGGAGTTTGACTGGGGCGGTACACCTGTCAAACGGTAACGCAGGTGTCCTAAGGCGAGCTCAGGGAGGACAGAAACCTCCCGTGGAGCAGAAGGAGCAGAAGGGCAAACACACAACAAAAGTACAAAATCTGAAACTAGAAATATTTCAGTCAGAGTGGCGATCCTCTCATATAGATGATAAGGTTGTTAAATAAATAAAGATGTGACTGTTTACATGCAGGGTAGGTATTTTTATGATCCCCTGTATTCTATTTAATCAAATCTCACAGTAATACAATTTGATTCTGCTTTTTTTTTTTTAGCCCCAGCTGTGGGTATTGCTCCTCAGTTCAACACAGAAGTGACTGACACCTCCATAATAATCTCCTGGACTCCAGTTCCCTATGTTGGATACAAGGTGTGTTAGAGCTTAGTTATATTTGTTTGAATTAAGCTATAAATGTGTGTATCATTGGGTGAGTGATTGAAGTGTAAACTCTTTGGAGTCCATAGGGATAATTAGATAAGCACTATATACTTTCAAACATTTACCATTTAAATGCTTTCATTTTCTTCCAATATTTATGAAAAGCACATTCTAGTAGTAGTTTTGTAAGTTATCTTTAAAGCTGTTCAACGGGAGATCTCAAGACCTCATAAATGCATCTGATTGGTCAAAACAAGTCTCACCAGAGATGAGAATGTTCATTTGGCTTCAGTGTTCTTGGGAAAGCACAGACCTCTGACCTGTACCTCCCGTACTCCTAACCTATGACTCTTTCTCCCCCCTTGTCTCTCAGCTGACAGTCGGGCCCAGTCAGGGTGGGGAAGCCCCAAGAGATGTCGTCTCTGAATCTGGCAGTATTTACATTTCCGGTCTGACTCCGGGAGTAGAGTACACCTACAGCGTCCAGCCAGTTTTTAATGGCCAAGAACAAGGAACCCCGATCACTCGACATGTTGTCACACGTACGTATAGATTTAAACCAGTCATATGCGACTTGTGATTTTTTTATTTACCAGTATTTATTATCTTTTTCTTGTTTCCCTTCAACCACATGTTTGTTTGCACAAAAAATACTTTTTCCCAACTCCAGCTCTGTCTCCTCCCACTGATCTAAACTTGGAGTCCAATCCAAGCACTGGTGAGCTTGTAGTTCAGTGGAATGGAGCTGCAACACCAGGTACATGCAAAAACACACGTGCATGAAAATTAAGCAGTCAGTCCCGTCATGCATGAGCCGAATTGAACTATAAATGCCTCTCCTACTGTCTCTTGAAGACATCACAGGTTACAAAGTGACGTGCACTCCCACCAAAGGGCAACAAGGAAACAGCCTGGAGGAGTTTGTAGACGCTGGGCAGAATTCCTGCACCCTGGAGAACATCAGTCCAGGTGTGGAGTACAATGTCAGCGTTGTCACAGTGAAGGACGACATGGAGAGCTCTCCTGTTTCAACTGTCATCACCCCAGGTGGGTTTTTCTAAAAAAAGATGTGATGCTTTGTTTTGTATTAGACACATTTTTTTAAATAACACATAAACAGCTAACACATGCTGTTTTCATTCTTATTAACTTTACTGTTTCTCTTTTATGTCACTACCAGCTGCTAAGCTACTTTGTGTCACAGATGCTTTTTTATCTGTGTGCATTAAGATCAATGAAGCCATTTTATTGAATAACCTAAATGGATATTCATACAAATGAAAAAGAACCAGCTTGCATTAAATCTTCCATCACTTTGATAAGCTGCATGTGTCAAAATGCTGGAAGTAAACAGTTTATATAACGCGGCTTAAAGTGCCTGTGACACCAAATTTTTGTAATAAATATGAACGCATTTTTGGAAAGATAACATTGAAAACATATTGCTGCTGTGATGAAGAGTTGTTGAGATATTTGCATGTGAAGAAACAGGAAGTGATGTCAAAGGGGAATGCCTGCATATAAACAGAGCGTTGTTACAATGGCTGACAACACAGACTGCAGAGAAGAATTTGATAGTTCTTTAGATTATTTTGAGTCTCTATCAGAGAGGGGTTAAGAGTCAAAGTTCAAAGGATATTGTTTCAATATTCAAAAACCAGTGAGTTCCTTTTCTTAAAAAAAGTCCTCTTTGATGTCACTTCCTGTTTCACTTTTTTTGAGCCAAGTTCAAATAAGTCTGCCAGTTATGGGATAAAATTGGTAAAATCTCTTGTACTATGCCAAGTTTCTTAAATATAAAGATGTTTTCTTTGACTTTTTGTATTTGAAGGATATCACAGGCACTTTAACATCTCCTTTTTGGGCTGTTTCTTTTTTTTTCTTTTGTCCAAACACTTTGTTTTTTGTCTTCCTTTGTGTGTTGTTTGTTTCTGCACTTTTTCCCTCCTGATTCCCCCCCCCCCTCATGCAGAGGTGCCACAGCTGACCGACCTCAGCTTCGGGAACGTGACCGACACAAGTATTAGTCTCCACTGGTCACCGCTCAGCACGCCGGTGGTCACCGGTTACAAGATTATGGTGGCTGCTTCTGGTGAGAGCATCCCCATTTTTGAAGACATGGTCAATCCAGCCACTGGTAATTACACGGTCTACGGACTGGAACCGGGCATCGACTATGACATCAGTGTGACCACTGTCACAGAGAGCGGCGAAAGTGAACCCGTCATATTCACTCAACAAACCAGTAAGATATTTTTACCCAACAGGGGAAAATGAAATGAATATTATTGAACAGTGCTTTGAGATGCTTTCATTCCTCCCTTTTGAACTTCATGAAATACCCCTTCAAACAAATTGCTGATGAAATTGTACTCAGTGCTTTGTTGTCATTAATAGACCTGTGTGTTTCTGTGCACACGTGGACCATCTGGTTTTAGTTCAAATGTTTTCATCCCTGCTTGGTATTTAAATTTAAATATGTTGCAAATTAATTTATTTATACAAATTCCCTCGTCTATTTTTTAGGCAAAACCAAATGTTTGTATCTGTTTGTGGTATTCTGATTCAATTTGTATCTCAAATAGCCGTACCGGCCCCCACTGATTTGAACTTTGGCAAGGTTGGACCTGACAGCATGGAGGTTACGTGGGTTCCTCCTCACACACCAGACAACAATGAAATTACCAGTTTCGTCATTAGGTAAAAAAAACATAATTTTGAACTTTAAGGACATTTCACATGAGGTTATTCTGAAAGCCTAGTCACTGCTTCATTATATTATATTGTTGTTTTGACTGTTATTCAGGTATCAGCCTGTTGATGATGATGATGAACTTACAGAAACCAGTGTAGACAGCAGGACTAACAACGTGGTGCTAAAGAGTAAGTTGCTGCAAGCATCAGTAGTTCAGCATCACGCAGACACACTGATATTCATGTGTTTTGATTCTTTCAGATTTGCTGCCGAACACGGAGTATCTGGTGAGCGTGGTGTGTGTGTATGAGCAGAGGGAGAGTTTGCCTGTTGTTGGCATCAGGAAAACAGGTGAGCTGAGAGGATGTAGAATGTGTGTTTTAAAACATCAAATGAAACCTTTTGTGAAACTATTGTGATTTTTTATTTTATTTTTTTCTGTCTTTAGCTTTGGATTCACCAGTCGGCATTCGTTTCTCTGAAATCGTAACCAACTCCTTCACCGTGCACTGGCTCCCCCCGCAGAGCAAAATCTCTGGTTACCGCATTCGTTATCAGATGGTTAAGGGAGGGAGGACCAAGGATGAGAGGCTGCCCCCCTCCAGGAACCACTTCACCATGACAGGCCTCATTCCAGACACAGAGTACTTGGTCAACATTTACTCTGTGAGCGGGACACAGGAGAGTCTGCCACTCAGCGGGACACAGAAAACAAGTATGGAAGCAGAATCTGATACATGAGACATTTTATTTTGTTATCACCAAAGTGGTTTAAATGTGTTCATTTTGGTCTGGGACTCTTCAATTTTCATTTTTATTTATCTTTGTTTGTTTTAGTTTCTGATGCTCCTACTGACCTGGAAGTGCTTGAGTCATCCCCCACAAGTATCATTGTTCGTTGGGCCCCTCCTCCAGTCACTGTGCGCTACTATAGGATCACTCATGGAGAATCAGGTAACCATAAGTAGTTTAAATTTAACCTAAGAAATCTGTAATTAAAAAAAAAAAAAAGTACAAATTTTGTACATCAATCAAAAGCATCACTTAGAATTTAAGTTTTTTTTATCTTTCTTAGAAGAAAAAAATAGTGATGTACTTGGTAACTCAATAATGTCTCATGTGTCTCAATTCATGGGTTGCAGCCGACGTAGACTGTGGCTGATGTTGGCCACAGTCTACGTGGCTCGTAGGCTGCCTCGTTAACATGGTGATACCTTTTATATCACATCGCTTCACTTATTTTTTCAAGGTAAAACTACAGTTTCAATAGAAAAATGGAACAAATAAATAAATAAAAAGCATTAATAATTTAAGATTACCTCCAGTTTAAGGATACTTCTAACTGCATTTTATTTAACATTTCATTGCAACAAAACTTTCTTAGCTAAGTTGCTAAAGTTACATTTTTTGGTCCATGATAAATTTCCAAACTCTGCCGTAAAACGAACCAAAAAAAAAAAAAGAAACAAAAAGAAAAACAAAATCAGCCATAAAATAATATCCAAAAAAAAAGGAAGAAAAACTTTGTTTTCTGTTTAATTTGCTGACCGCACAATTAAATCTCGGATATCGTCGGAATTGAGACACAGCCAGTATGTATAACAAAATCTATTGTGTGGCTTTATTTTTCCTTAGGAACTCACAGTAATCCTAAGGAGTTCACTGTGCCCGGCTCTCAGTCCACTGCTACAATCAGTAATTTGCAGCCTGGCACTGACTACACCGTCACTGTTTATGCTGTGACCGGCAGAGGAGACAGCCCCGCAACCAGCATTCCCATCTACGTCATGCATAGAACAGGTACACACACTGACGCTACACACCTATTTAAATGTATAGCAACATTAAAGTGTTCACTCTTTATCTCTGCCTTTTTTGATCCCAGGTGTGGACTCTCCCTCTGAAATGGAAGTGACTCATGTGAATGACAACAGCGCCACAGTGAGATGGAGCCCAGCTCACGGTCCGATCAAAGGTTATAGGGTGACTGGGGTCCCTATCAATGAACAGGGACAATCCTTCTCTCAAGTGGTGGAATCAGGTACGGTGTTCAGGTTAATTCAATGTGTGAAAGCAGGATTTATTGTAAACATTAGATTATTCGTATAATTGTTGTTTTCGTTCTTTTATCCAGACCAGACAGAGTTTACTTTTTCAGGCCTGCTGCCTACTACGGAATACGTCTTTAGCGTGTCCACTCTTGGACAAGAAGGAGAGAGCTCGCCTCTGTTGGTGAATGCAGTAACAAGTAAGAGTTTTGCATTTTATCAGAAGCATTTAGGTCATGTTTAATTTATTGAACTGAAACATAACAAGTCAAACCTTTCGCCTTCTAGATGTGGATCATCCAAAGGATCTTTCCTTCGCTGACGTCGAGTCCACCTCGTTGCGGATCACGTGGGATAGTCCGGAGGGAACGGTAACATCTTACCGAGTCTTGTATGCCAGTTCAGAGGAAGGTGAACGAGAGCTGCCTGTTGTTCTGAGAGGAGATGCCGACTCAGCTGTTATTGATGGACTCCAGCCTGGAACTGAATACTCAGTTAAAGTCATCGCCATGCATGATGGCACGGCCAGCACACCACTGATTGGAACACAGGTCACAGGTAGGAAAGGTTTCACAACTGGCATTTTCTCAACTCTTTTCTGTCCCGAAGTTGACCTTTTTTGCTTTATACCTAAAAGTGAACTCAAAAAGTATCTTTCCTTGTTTCTTACTACTTCTCCTATTTTTGACTTTCTTTATTCTCTCCAGCCATCCCTCCTCCCTCTAACCTCCGTTTCACCCAAGTCGGCCCCACGTCCTTCGTCATGCACTGGTTGGCACCGGGTCAGGAAAATCAAATAACTGGCCCCACAAGCCTCACTGGGTACCGTGTGGTGGTGAACCCAAAGAACAAGAGTGGACCAACCAAAGAGATCAACCTGGCCCCAGACACCACCCAGGCGCACATCTCTGGACTCATGGTGAATAAATGAAATCCACTTGATTTTGAAACGTATGTATTTTTTTTTTCTGCTCACTTTCTTATATCTTTATCAGATTGCAACAATTTACGAAGTCCATGTTTACGCACTGAAGAACTCTTCGACCAGCAGACCAGTCCAAGGAGAGGTCACAACTCTAGAGAGTAAGTTTTCAGTTTATAAACCTTAAATAATAGTTTTACTGTTTTTTTTTTTATTCTAACTATTTCTAATCCACATGAAGATATCAGCCCTCCTCGACGCGTACGCATCTCCGACCTCAACGATTCCACCATCACTTTAAATTGGCGATCAAAAACGAGCCCCATCTCCGGGTTCCTGATTGAAGCCACGCCCACCTCCTCTTTTCCAAGCTACGTACCCATTCAAAAAACAGTCCACCCTGATGCCCGCTCATACTCTATTACAGGTAAAGCTCTATCAGATGTGCAATAAATGAAACTCAAACCTACAGGTGAAAGATTTTAAATAATAAAATAAACTTTTCTGTCTCTCCATCTAAGGTCTGGAGCCTGGCACCACTTACAAGATCAATCTGTATACGTTGAAAGACAATGGACGCAGCATACCGTTCACACTCACTGCCACCACAGGTAAAGCCCCACACAGTTTACTGCAGTACTGTCTACTCATATATTCACATACATTAATCTGGAACAGAAAAACAAATAGCAATTTTGGTTTTTGCTGGTATAAACTGAAAGCTGAGTGGAAAAATGTCCTGGTCTGACTAAGTCATGACACATTACAAATTAGTTTGAACTTATATAGACTCAACATCTTTTGCACTTGTACAAGGCAAACAACAGATGCAATGCGACTCTATGCATTATAGTTTATGTAATTCAGCTCATGTTTTTCCAAACGTCATGGATTTAATTATTTTTTCCGAAGTAACAATTTGCTTGTTTTTCTCCCAGCTCAACCAGTGGTCATCCCACCCACCGATATCCGCTTCACCTCCCTGAATCCCAACAGCATCTCATTTATGTGGGAGCTGTCGCACAGTCCAAGGATCACTGGTTATTATGTCACCTATGAGGAGGCTGGAGGTTTGCCCCGAGAAGTCCTCCCTAGACCTCACGGAGGGCAGAGCTTCGCCACCATCAGTGGTCAGTGACAGTGAGCTAAATAGTGCGTCATTCGTTTTAATAAATGTGACAAATGTTTTGATGTTTTCTTTGTTTGATTTGGCTTCATTTTAGGTCTGAAGCCTGGAACAGAGTATGTCATTAAGATTGTAGCCATGCAGAATGCTTTGAGAAGCACACCTCTCGTGGGCAAGGCCAGAACTCGTAAGTGTTTGTATATTATAAAATGTTTATGTCATTATCAAATAATAAAACCAAATGCATTCACAATATCTGGTAAAGAAACCCTTCAAACGGTGCCATTAATTGCACCAATTAGGGGATGTCATCTTGTTGCTACACTGAATTATTTATTTGCAGTTTTATAATGTTTGATCATCATGTTTACTGTAATATAAGAACTTTACTGATTATATATAACCCATGAACAAAACAGAATATGTAAAACAGTGATGGTACATATTGGTTTATTCTGTGCTGCCCTCTTGTGGAATTTTTCTTACAGCGCTGATTAAAAACATCCTAACGACAGACAGCATGAAGCCCTTTTCTTTGATACTTTTGTTATTTATACAAAATTATTCTTATTGACATAGTAGATTTAATTAACCAAGGTTAGAATTGAAGAGAATTGTTTTACTGTAACTTGAAAAATACTATTTTTTCTTTTAAGAAAAAAATTGATACTCTGTTTATAAACTAGACCTTCTTGTCTTCTACCTTTTGCTAATTCTAATCAGATAAGCTTAGCATTAAATGCACATCTCTCCTTATATCACCAGAACCAGATTACTCCTCTGTTCATCAACTGTTGGTACCTGATCTGCCACGACGTCCTGTTCCTCATCAACCCAGCACTGAAATCCTGGATGTTCCAGAGACCTTCGATGTTAAGATGTGTGTCTGAGTGAACATATGCAAATTATTCAGTCAATTCATCATCACTTTTTAGCTGAAAACTGTAACGTTTGAGCTTATCTGAATCTTAGCTGTTTATTTATCTTTTCTTTTTAATGCCCAGTTTTGACTCCAACTATGTCCACCTGGCTGGTACAAGTGGCCAGAACCAACCGGGCCAGCATGGTCAGTACGTCTACACTGAGTATCAGAACTTGGGCCCCAATAATGGACTTCATGGCTCCCACAGTGGACCCAAAGAAGGCCAGAGACCCACTCTCAAAGAGCCCCTGGTTTTTATACCAATAGCTGGCCCTGATGGAAATAGAGTACCCCTGGTCAAGGTGCGTGAAACTTAAATTTATTTCTTTAAGCCTAATGCATATTAAAGAAATTGTTCCTATTTTAAGCAATCAAATTCTTGCTTTTCGAAACCCTGCAGGTGAGTGACAACCCCCTGCCAGGTCTTGCTTTCGGTTTCCCTGACAACGAAACAGATTTGCCCCAAGAAGCGAAGACGGTCACGACTATTTCCTGGCAACCCATTCCTGAAACGACTGAATATGAAGTGTCGTGCAACCCGCTCACATTGGAGGAAAGAGGCTTCCAGGTATTCACACAAACCCATCTCATGTTCTTGTGTCGAACACTTAAAGACACCCTGACTTAAGTTAGTCATCTTCTTGTTCTCCCTGCAGATGCGTCTTCCTGGCACCTCTAACAGCGCCACACTGATTGGACTCACATCGGGAGCTTCCTATAATGTTGTTGTGGAGGCAATGAAGGACGGAGCTAAAGAAACTGTGCTAGAGGATGTTATCACAGTTGGCAATGCAGGTATGGGTTTCACTGTCAGAGGAGAAACTCAAAAGTGTTAAAGTTTTAATCAAATCTAGTGTTTCATGATATATTTTGCTAGCAGACAAACACAAGTATGGAGGACCAAAACTGCCAGAATTAGAAGTAAAAGCAGAAATATATTAATGAACCAATAGATAAAAAAATACACTTGAAATGCACCAATTAAATAAAAAATGAGCACATTACCTCATCTTTTATGACTTTAATTGATTTTCATATTCATTCTTTCAGCTTAGTTCCAATAAATTAAATATTTATTATATACCTTATTTGCATAATGAGGCAAAAATGCATGAGTTAATGTAAATGCAGGAGACAGAGACATGTAAAAGTAACACATAGAAAAAAAAAGATTGTGGGGAAAATTACATAAATTCATCAACAAGTATATATAATATACATACTTTTTTTTAAACAGTAAAATGTAAATTATGTTTTAAAAATATAACTTATTGGATCTAAGCTGGAAAAATAAATACGAAGGTCAAATAAATTATAAAAGGTGAGGTAAAGTTCTCCTTTTTTAATTTAAATGGTGTTTTTTAACTGTTTTTATTTATTTATTGGTCCATTTATATATTTCTACTTTTATTTCTAATTATGTCAGATTTGGCCCTCCATACACAAGCACACACAGACAAATAGATTATTGTCATAAACAAGTACACAGCAACCAAAACTAATAAACTGTTTGCAAAACAAATAAATTTCTTATAACTTTTTTTTTCTCTTTCCTAAATTAGTTCCAGACGACCTTCCTGTTACCACCAACCGGGATGTGTGTTACGACACGTTCACACACACGTACCACGAGGTGGGCTCCGAGTGGGAGCGCATGTCTGAGGCGGGCTTCAAGCTGTGGTGCAGCTGCCTGGGGCTCGGCAGTGGACATTTTAGGTGTGATTCATCCAGTGAGTGGCTTACTAACACAAGTCTTTTTCAAAACAGCTGGCAGCACACCATAGAATTACAACCGAGCCAATAATTCTATGTGATTTACCAAAAAAAAGGAATTTATAAGCATGAATTTACAATGAAACTGGAAATCAGTGTTAGCCATAAAGGAGGTAATTAAACATGTTATAAATTCCTTTGCTATAGTTCAACAGGAGCAGAAGCATTCAGTGAATGTTCTACGTGCTCCAGCTTGGATTAATAAAATATCAGCATGTGCAGCCATGGCAATGACGGGATCATTTACAGCAATGATTTAAGCTGTTTAAAATATTAGAGTTTCATGTTTATAATGAATCTTTTTACTGCATTTGAGTCTGTCTAAAAGCTGCCCATGATGATGTCTTTGCTCCGTCTTTAGCTGTGAACATTTCAATCTCAGTGATTTGTATTGTCCGTCATTTTTCAGCACTGATCTGACAATACCAGAAACTGAGATCAGCTGCCAAAATCGGCTTCAACCACTGGATGATATTTAGTACATTACTCTGAGACTCCAAAACATCTATTTGTGTCTCCTAAACAAAATCTGTTTCTGACCACGATGAGTGCCTTTTTATTTTTTTGGTTTTGCTTTATTTTGTCCCTGCTGCTCTCATTGCTCCTTCTCTTCGTTTGCCTCTGCTCCTTTTTTTTTTCAGAGTGGTGCCATGACAACGGTAATAACTACCGCGTCGGAGAAAAGTGGGACCGCCGTGGCGAGAACGGCCACGTGATGAGCTGCACCTGCATGGGCAACGGCAAGGGAGAATTCAAATGTGATCCCCGTAAGTTTGCCATGACGTACGCAAAATATTATGTGACTGAATTTAGTTCATTAGTTAAGTAACAGACTTCTCATTGAATGGATGTTTGTATTATTTAAAGGGGAGATATCATGCAAAATTCCATTTTTTATCTGTTAAATACATTCTGTTGTAGACTTGGAGTCTTTATGAGTGCAAACAAGTTGAATTTAGTTTCTCCTCGTGCTGCAAAGATATATTTATTACGTCAAATAATCTGTGATGGAATTGCCAAAAAAAGTCTGGGCTTACCAACAACAATTTCCTCATCTTAAATCTCCTCTGGTTCTGGGTCAAACTCTGGTTCTGGGTCAGACTCTGGCTCCAATTCGTAAAGATGGATAGACATGTCTTCTGTTGTTGACGTTGTTTAATTAAATAGTAAACAAAACGTCTCTTCAACGCTAGAAAACCTAACCCCATCTTAGTGATGTGCGGATCGATACTGAAATATCGATACCACCAATACTAGGAATTTATGGTCTAAAATCAATACTAAAATCAAAATATTAATACGCTGATACTTTAGTCATTTCAGGTAATGTATATCATTAGCATAACTACATTGTTGAAATCTTGTCTAAATCATATGCGGTTGGAAGGAACTACTTTTTCTTCCGCTTGGATGATGCATTAAGCACAGTTGCATGTGCTCAGTCAGTCACTCAGTCACTATTTTATTCACTATTCAAAAATATAATAAGGTAAGGGTTAGAAAGACTTTTAAATGAAAAAAATACTCTGTCTTGTAATCTTTAAAAGGTTATTTGAAAAATGCTACTTTTTTAGATTTATCATTATGTGTGTTTGTGCAACGTATCAGGATCACATCAGTATTGCATCAGCACTTTAAAAAACAGATGTTGGATTTACTTAACCATGTTATGTTACCTGGTTCCACTTAACTGAGTTGAGTAAATTCAAAGCAACATACTCATGTTCTTTGGTTAGAAAATGGGTATATTGCTTTGAATTTACTCAACTCAGTTAAGTGGAACCAGGTAACATAACATGGTTAAGTAAATCCAGCATTTCATTTCTTAGATTGAGTACCAGTCTGAGTTTTACTCGGTGTAAGTATCAGAATGAAAATTGGCAGTATCAAAAATACTACCCCCTCACTCAAACCGGAGTGGATCAGTCTGGAAGCCGGAGGGGAGTGGAGCTTGAAGCGCCTTAAACAGAATAATAACAAGCTGCTTTAAGACATCAGAAAAGGAGTGACAGAGGAGCTGGTCAATTTGAATTAGAAGGAATTCAGACCAAAGCTTTGTAGTTTCACTTCATAAAGACCCCAACTATGATTTAAATGTGGAAAAAAAAGAATTTAAAAGCATCATATGTCTACTTTAAGAGAATACTTGTATTCAGTTGCCTCTTTTTGTTGGTTATAAAATGAATCAGTGTTTTTGATGGTTCCTACATGTCAATAGTGTACTTCAGCTGATCTTTAAATGGTAATTTTCCAGATGAGTCCACGTGTTATGATGATGGTAAAATGTACCAGGTTGGAAACCAGTGGCAAAAGGATTACATGGGTGCCATCTGTACCTGTACTTGTTATGGAGGTCAGCAGGTAAGAAACAAAAGCTGCGCTGCTTTGTGGGTGTCTTTCTTTTTAAATGATTATTGTGTTTTGTTAGCTGTATTTTCATTAACTTCTTGTTCTTTTAAAGGGATGGCGATGTGAGAACTGCATGAGGCCTGGAGGACAGGTTAACGTAGAGGCTGATCTCCTTCAGCCCGTTTCTTCAGAAGTTTTTAACCGCTACAGAGAAAATGCTCTCCGTAAACTGGTCAGTGTCACAGACTGCCATACTGTATGTTACATTTCAGAAAGATTGTTGGGATTTCTGTTTTTATATTATGTTTAATGGGGTAACTTAGTTTACTGTATGTTCAGCCTAAGAGCTAAACTGTTTCTAATGTTGTTTTGTTCCTGTTTTGTTTCAGAACATCCAGTGTCCGATTGAATGTTTAAGTCCAGAGCTGCTAGCTGACGCTCAGAGTCCCTCCGAGCTGGAGAAGTAAGGAAGGAGGAATAGAGAAGTGAGACCTCTCACAATGTCATCATTTGAAGATGGAAGCTTCCTCCTCTGACTATGTCAGCTTTGTGCCTTTCAAGGTTTTCACAGCAACAAACTTTCTGTGCCTTATCTAAGATCTGCCCATGTTTTCATTTTTTTTTTAAATGTGGGTTTGAGCGTATTGAACTTTTCAATAACAAAGCTGAATTTCTTTGGAATTTTAAACACAATTCTGTCAAAACTAAAGTTATGTTGCTTCATCACTTAAAACTCCTTCACAAAACATTGTAGTACACACACAAGTTGTTTTTTCTATTCTTGTGGGGACTTTGTATTGACTTCCACTCATTTTCTAGTCATTTCACAGCCTAACCCTGACCCTTTAACCTAACCCCCCACCCAAAATCAGCATCTGTGCCCGTGGGGACCAAAGGAGCACTGGGTTCCTACAAGACTATATTTTTCTGGAAAATGATGTAGCAAAAACATGTCCACACACTCGCACAATATGCAGTAATATTCTGTATTTTTATTGACTTTTGTAACTTTGGAAAATTACGTGATCCTTTTTTTTTCTTTTTGTATTTAAGCCAAAAAAGCAAAAGAAAACAAAAAAAGCCAGAAAACAAAATTTAAAAGATGAGATTTTAATTGTGTTCTTTTATAATGACTTCAGCCACCTTTTTTGAAATTGTTTGTTTTATTCTTAGAAGATTATTTGTGACTACTTTGTATTCAGAAGTCATTTAGGTAATTATAGAATGTATTTTTCTGGGTTTCTGGTCATTTCTACATCAGATAACTTGTTATGCTACCAATATTGAAGCCATACAGTATTTTTTTTTTTTGTTTGTTTGTTTTTGTTACTTACAACTTATAATTCAGTTTAACTGATCCAGACAAACAAGATGATCAGTTGTTTTTTTGTGTGGTTTTCTTCATTAGAATTAAAAAAAAAGATGAGCACTGCTGCTTTCCATGTGATGTTATTTTGCTCAGCTGTTGTAGCTGTAAACTCATTTCAGTTCATGTATATGCGGTCACCTGTAGAGCAAAATGTTTCTGTTTTTTTTTTAATACAAAACAAACACCTGTGCAACTGTTAAACTTAAAGCTTGCTGACCAAAAGATGAAATGTTGAAAAATTTGCAATGTTTTCAAGTGAAATATATTTTAATTACATGTTTATATTTTCTATTTATCCCCTTTTCGTATTTAGGCATTTTGCTCAATGCTTGGGGGGTGTACACTTGATTTTTTGATTAACTTGTTTTTTATATGTTTTGGTGCCAGACTCTGAACTACTGTGGACAAAATCTTTTTAATAAACTCAACAAAAGAAAACAGGTTTCATTGTGATGTAATATAAATAGCCTAAAGTATTTCCACCAGTATGTTAAATATATGAATGGTAGTGTTGTAAATTAGTTGTCACATTTAAAACCATAGGCCTAATTCTACATTTTAAACCATAACTTTTTTAAATGCCTGGTTTCCAACAATGCATGCTTATAAATAGAAATAAAAATATAAAGTTATATGCAGTGTTATTTTTAAAATCTAAAATTCAAGTTTTAGTTTAATTTTATTTATAGAAAAAAACATTTTAGTAAGAAAACACTGTGTTGGAGCACTTATTTACTTGTTTGTTTGTTTATGTTTGTTTGCGTTTGTTTGAAGTGTTGTTTTGTTACAATTACAAATAAAAGAAAATTGACGTCAGCAGAAACATTTAGGGTCAATCAAACATAAACTTTGAAGATGCAGCAGAGTGAATTCTGCCTTCTTAATTGTTGGTAACCTTAAAGTATTCACATATGAATCAAAGTCTACTAAGAAAGCATAGAAGTTTGGGAGAAATCTGGAGGACCTTGCCTTATGTATATGACATTTCCCTAAGAGGATCATTAGATTAATTATGAAGCTCAACATTTTTCAATACATTCAAACCTGAATATTTATCTTTAGGCTTAATTTGAAAAGCGTGTTTATTTTTATCCTTGACAAATTTCTCCATGTTCCCCCGAAACCCATAAGAGTGAATTGTATATTTAATTAGAGATATCTTAAATAACCAATATATAATAGTCATATTTCAATTTCAGATTTCTGGAATGGAAGTGTCATGAAACAGATTATATGCTAAAATGGCTTGCCACAAGTGGGCGGGTCTTTTCCAGCTTCCGATATATAAATTTTCAGAGTAAAATAATAAACGTCACACGTACTTTTATTTTACCGTTTCGGAATATTCAGATTATCTAAAGCTGATTGTTAAGGGGATTAACGTTGTCTGTATTTTTTTAGAAACACTCTCTAAATATTGTTTTACTAGTCTGGGTGTTAACAATCAGCAAGTTTGTTTTATTTTGAAAATGAAACGAAAGTGATTTTTCCTTCCTCACCATTCACATTCGCGCCGCGGCTAGTGGACTGCAGTGTTGACTGATTTAAGTTTGTAAATCGTGAGTACGAAACAATGGACAACGCATCCATCGACAGTTTGATTCTGAAACTCCACGATGTGAACGCTGTGAAGTTTGGGGAATATAAGTTGAAGAGCGGCTTGTTGACGCCGATTTATATCGACTTGAGGGTGCTGGTCTCCTTTCCTTCTCTCATGAATCAGGTAAAACACGTGCTGCACGTATTATGCTTGTTTATAAGCTTTAATATAATGCAGAGCAACTGCGAAATATTTCTCTACAATTCTAAAAGACAGATACCTGCTAGACTTACTTTATTCTGTGTCGTTCTGGTATTTTTGTTTACGCGCACGTGGGCGTTCAGAAGTCCATTATTGATTTTCAATAAATCAATTGAATCCCTAAAGTTTAAAGTTCAAGCTTTTTATCATTAGTTAGTATGTCAAAATAATAACATTGAGCTCTTCCTTTGCCCATTCTTGTGATACTATGCTGTTACTTTGTCTAATTCTTTGCTTAAAACAAGCACTACTTGTCTAACTTGTCTAACTTGTCACCACTTATGATAGTCATTACATAAGCAGAAAACATTTTGCACACTGGAACTATATTAGTTCTTGATGTTAATACAACATACAAGGAGGAAATGCTTAAAGATAAAAATAAATAATAACTACGTAATGCAGGCTAATAAAATAAAACAAGTTAAAGATGGTTTTGATGTTATAATTTGAAGTAGTACAATCTAGATTGCTCATTTTAAAAGAGAGGTTTTCTATAAGTGAATGAGTCATCTAGTAGACATCTAGTACTGCCGCTCCCTCAGAATTCTATAAAACTATTTTGTTACAAGGAAACACTTTTCTGTTTTTGTTTGCAGGTGTCAAGTCTCATCTACCAGCGAGCGCAAGATGAGAGCCTTCAGTTTGATTTGATGTGTGGGGTTCCCTACACAGCCCTCCCCTTGGCCACAATCATCTGCTCAAGACATGAATTCCCTATGCTCATCAGGAGAAAAGAAGCCAAAGATTATGGTAAAACAGGCTGAACTGACTGCTTCGTATCTGCTGAAAACATTTTTCGCAGTTTGTCTCCCGCTGAGGCTGACGACCATTTTGTCGTGCTAGGAACCAAGCGTCTGGTGGAGGGGACGTTTCGCGAGGGTGATACGTGTTTGATCATTGAGGACACGGTAACCAGTGGCAGCAGCATCCTGGAGACGGCAGAGGTCCTCCAAAGAGAAGGACTGAAGGTACAGAAGTGTTTATAATAAATGGAAATGACACGATCCTGCAACAACTTTGAGATATTTTCTTCAGTTGGTATAATAAAGTTTATTTTATTTGTTTAAGGTGACAGATGCAATTGTTCTGATGGATAGAGAACAAGGCGGTGTGGAGATGCTGGCCTCTCGGGGAATCAGGCTCGTCCCTGTCATCTCCATGTTCAGGCTGCTTGATGTGCTGCTTGCAGCCGGACGCATCGACGCCCAAACCAACCAGAGTGTTCGCGAGTTCATCCTCGACAATAACACTTTCAGGTAGTCTACGTTGGAAAAATATGCCAAGATGCTTCTCATGCTTATGAAAATGTGCTCTAACTTTTATTTATTTTTTAAAATCTCATTCAGTTCCAAAAAGGAAAATGGCAGTAATGTTCCAGCTGCCAAGAAGCCATGTATGGAACCAAAGCAAGAGCTGAGCTACGAAGCAAGAGCTGAGTTGCCAAGTAGGTGTTTTTTTTTTGTTTGTTTGTTTGTTTTTTCTTAAATATCCTAACCCGTTTGGCGTGCTAAAACATAATTTTGTTTTCAGACGTTCACCCCGTAGCATCCAAGCTGCTGAAGATCATGGAGGAGAAACAGTCTAACCTCTGTGTGTCCGCTGATGTGAGCTGCAGCGAGGAGCTGCTGCAGCTGGCAGAGTCTCTGGGACCAAAAATCTGCATGTTGAAGACTCATGTAGACATCTTGAAGGTACGTCAGAACCAGTCTGGAACACAGAGAACTTTGTTAGATTATAAACTCATTACATCGGCATGTGTGCACCAACAGGATTACAGTCTGGCCGTCAGTCAGGAACTGCAAGCTTTGTCTGAAAAGCACAACTTCCTCATATTTGAAGATCGCAAGTTTGCAGATATTGGAAATACAGTCAAGCATCAATATGAAGGTGAGAAGATTTTAGTCTTACACTTTCAAAAAAATCCAACTTGTTTTTTTTTGGTGGGGAAGAAAAATAATTTTCAGTAGAGAAAACTTGATAAACTAAGTCTGACATATTGGGGACAATAATTTAAGTCAATCCAAAAAAAATTCAAAGTCTGGCAAACTCAAAAGCAAAACTTAAATAGTTAAGTTGAAGTCCAAAACTCAAAAATGCCCTTGAAGTTTGTTGCCTCATAATTTTGAATTCTGCCAACTTTTCTTTTGTTTTTTTTTTTTACAGTGCACTTTTATTTATTTGTTGGATACATTATAGGTAATTAGTCCAAAATTGTATTCTTGTTTCTCTTCTGCAGGTGGTTTGTTCCAGATCTCTTCATGGTCCCACATAATCAATGCCCACGCTGTTCCGGGACCCGGGGTCGTGAAGGGACTGAGTGCTGTTGGGAAGCCTCTGGGTCGAGGCTGTTTGCTCATTGCTCAGATGAGCTCGCAGGGCTCTCTGGCCACTGGTGAATACACAAAGGCTGTGGTAAGCTCATTTCTTGCAGAGGCCTTTTTTTCCACTGAGTTTGTTTGCAGTGTTAATCACAGCATCTGTTCTATATGTCTGCAGCTGCAGATGGCAGAGGAGCACTCAGACTTTGTGATTGGATTCATCTGTGGTGCTAAGATCACAGAGAAGCCAGAGTTCATCCACATGACCCCTGGTGTACATTTACAAGCTGGAGGTAAATTCTATTCTTGCATTATTATTGCATATCTGCTGATTAAATGTTTGTGGGAATGCACATTATTAGATTTCTATAGGAAATCCGTTATTACAAATCTCTAATATGCTGCTATGTAAAGTAAATTTACCCAAGCTGATATTAACCACTATTATTTTGAAGTTTCCGGGTTTGTTACTGAGGGAACAAACAGTTGTTAAAACATTACACGTTTCCAACACAGGGTGGCGCTGTTGTTTTAAACATTCTAATTGAAACAATGCCTGCTCACCCATATTTCCTGCCTGTTTCTTTCCCCTCAGGAGATCTGTTGGGCCAACGGTACACAGCCCCAGAGGAGGTTATCTGCAGCAAAGGCTCTGACATCATCATTGTGGGACGAGGTGTTTTAGAGGCTTCTGATCGACTCGAAGCTGCCGAGTCGTACAGAAAAGCAGGCTGGGATGCTTACATGAAGAGAGTGAGTCGCACGGACCAGTGACAAACTCCTCCCTACAGAAGAAGTGCAAACATTCCCGGACGCTTCAGCCAGTAGGCATTAGAAGACTCAAAGTATCCAAGCGTTCATTGGCTTTACATTTTCAGGGCGTTATTGACAGGTGTCACTTTGCTCCTGTTCACAATGTCTTGTCCCATTTGTAAGCTGGTTTATGATTCTTGAATCTGACCAATGTCGCAGTATTTGTTCTAAATGAAGTCGGGTAATCTCATTAGTTGTTGTTATTTAATCTGGTGAACTATAAACATCAGAGTATTTCTCTGTTCCAAAGAGAATGAATGAGTCATTTGATCAATACAAACTTCTACTTGGAGTTGTATCTCTTTTTTTTTCATGGATGTATCCTCTTGTCGTCCACATCTGTATAACTGCAACACTGGGTACTTTTAGTGTTAAATAAAGTTGAATTAAATAATCCTGACTAAACATGTTTAAGTAGATAATAAAAAGGGTTGATATATTTTTACTATAGTCTTTTGTGAAAAATTACTGACTTAATGGGAACAATAATCTTGATGGTTTCAACGAGCTGTGATATGATTAGATTTTTACATTAGCTGTCAGATTACTGTAAATGTCAACAGGAGCTAATCACAACTGTGATAATGAGGCCGTCCAAGTTTTATTAACAAAAATAAATAAATCTGGAGCGATTTGACCACGGTTTATGACAGATTTAATAAAATATGATTTTCACAGATCTTTGACTCAGTGATGTTTTATTTTATAGATGCAAAGATTAATTTACAGCGAGTTACCTTGCTTTATCTGTTCTTTGATTTTTCTTTTTTTGTTGCAAAGTAAGTCTTAATAGATCCACCTTAAACAGAACATATCAGACTTTAGTCATCAGTTCTGTTTTGAAAACTGTTGCAGAGTTTCTACTTCTATCAGCATCATTTCACATTGGAGTCTTAAAATCTTGGTTTGCTGTACTGGAGTACTTATTTTTCAGCCTACCTTTTACTTCTCCTTAAATCTTTACACACTTATCTGTACTTTCTACTCTTTAGGTATAAAGTAAAAAGTTGTTACTCATATTTCTTTCCAGCTTGTAAAATAATACTATCCTGATAAATTTTGCCTCCTGGATAGAAAGAATTTAATTGCATTAGGATGAGAAGTATAAATATAAACTATTCTGATACTGTATTAGTTTGTACACAATCCATCACAGCTACACTTAAGAAGAAATATTCTTTGAAAAGGTCACCTCCCAATAAATGTATTATGGAAAATCTAACTGCTCATTTTTAATACTTTTACTTTAAATACTTAAGTACATTTTATGTCAGAAATTTACTTTTCATACTATGGTACAAAAAAAATCAGACCCTTTAAGACTTTTACTCAAGTAATATCCTCAGAGGAGACTTTAACTTTTATCAAAGAAATTTTAATAGATACTTGAACTATTACTCAAGTATCACTTTGAGGTACTTTATACACGACTGATATGTAATAACTCTGTTATGTGAAACAATATACTCTTGTATTCATCCATGACAGATGGAGGAAAGAATAAAATTATGATACATGTGACAAACATTTGCATAACTTCATGACCTACATGACAGGTTTTAGGTTTCCTGAATATAACCAGACTTATTACCAAATTATTTTTAAGTAACAATATACATTTTTGTTTATGACAAAAATCAACTTATGTTGTGATCCTTTTGAATATTTATTTTTCTAATGTTTTTGTAGTGTTTCATTACTAGTTTGACATAAAGACCAAAACAATTTGACAGTGTTCGTTTACTCTTACTTTCTCTACCAAAAATGTCTATTTTCTTTAACTTTATGCTTTAAGTCTAGAATGAAAATTGTATTTTGAAGGTAATTTAAAATAAGCCTGTGGGGAACACACTAAACTCTGTAATTTGATGCATTTGTTGTGCAACTACTAAACCCATTAGGCATCAAATTAGAGGAATGGCCCATTAATTAGTAAACATGCAGCTCTCTGATTGGTCAGCTGTTGTGTGTCCATTTTCAGCTGCTCCTCTCAGATGACTAATTCCTTTTAAAATCTGTTTAAACCACTTTTTCTTTCTCATGTTTATTTGTCTTTTTGACTGTTTTTATTTAGACAAGGGGTCTGCAAACTTAGCAATCAAGAGCCATTTCTGCTTCTGTTCTTAATCAATAAAACTCATCCAGAACTGCAAAATGCCCTCATATTTCAACATATCTACAACTGACGGCAGCAGGAGGGTTAAATATGCAGAAGACACAGCTACAATTTACCCCTGATATATTAGCCTAGGATAATATGCACATTTTAGAGAGAGTTAAAACGTAATGTTTATTCAAGTAACATAAGAAAAAAATGTCATCTGATTTCACTAAAAAAAGGCTTGGTCCTCCTGTAGAGTGTCACATGTCAGTAAGTTAATGTTTCTTTGTGTCAGCAGGTGGATTTTCCCAATGATATATGACTGATTTAAATATTTGGCCATTTCCTTGCCATCAATGAGAAAGTCCAGAACTACTGAAGAGCAAAAAAAAAAAAAGAAAAAAAAAAATGAATACAAATCTCTATACGTTTGAGTTTTGCTATATGTCACAAATAAGATATTAATAGGGTCTTAAAACCATATGAAACTAAATTAAATTATTTATTTTTTTAATCAAAGGTAGAAATGAGCTTATATAGGAACTCTCAGTAAGGTTGCTGCCCTGCATCAAATAGTGTTTTGCAAGGCAAAATGTATGAAAATGATGGCGGAAGAGACTCAGTGTGACAGATATGTCGCCAGGTAGCGACGTTACAATGAGGCTTTTTATTTATTTATTTATTTTTCATTTTTTACAGTTGAGTGCGCGCGCATGGGGGCGCAAACATGTTGCCCGGCGCACAGGAGGAAGGGGGGGGGGGGCTTTGGAATCATTCATTTGTGCGCACACATCACACAGGCACACATGTTTGTTTTTATATGCCCGTGGGGATCGTTGATTGATTTCCAATTGATTTTCTGGTCATTTTATAGTCTGCCTAACCCTGACAACAGGTGACCCTAAAACTAACCTAAAGACAACCTTGGTCCTAAACCCAACTCCCTCACCTGGAATTACCATCCGTACCCACGATGCACATTCAGTCCCCAAGAGGCTGCCTTTTTCTGGAAAATGGTTCCCACGATGTAGCAAAAACGTGCCCACCCTCACACACGCGCGCGCACACACACACACACCCCTCCTTCTTTATGTCAATATTGGATCAGAGAAACGCACCATGCAACAGGTGTCTGCGCGCCCGGAGGATCCACGACAAGGGGCGTGGGGGGAGGAGGAGGAGAGAGAGAGAGAGAGAGAGAGAGAGAGAGAGAGAGAGAGAGAGAGAGAGAGAGAGAGGAGATGGAGGGAGGGGGAGTGGAGGTATAAAGGTGACTACCTGTCCTGCAGCAGGACATCCAGTCCGTGTGAAAAGTGAGGACCAAGGTCGTTTCTCGTTTCTTCTACAAAAAAAGATAAGAATAAAAGGTAAATTTATACATCATTTATTCATCCACGAGGTTTTCTTGATGTTTTAACGTTTTCTTTTCTTTTCTTTTTTTTCTGACTCTTTTCCTCCCTTCCCCCCAAAGTCCTAAAACAGGATGTGAAGAGAGAAGCCAGCTGTTTGGAGCAGCATCATTTCCATCTTTGGTGGCTTCCCCACCCCACCACACACATTTTGTCCGTATTTGCTTCACGTTGAGCCTCACGTACAATACCTGAAGATGAAGTTTTGTTCGTTCGGCTCGCGTTAGGCAGGTACGGGTTGGCAGCTGGAAAAGACACAAAGTTTTCTTCTTTTTTCTTCTTCTTGAATTGAATCAGGCTCCTGAAGAAGATGATTGTGAAATGAGCACAGATGAGCAACATATATATAACATTGAAATAAAAAGGCAGAGTCAGTTTAGTGAGGCTCATTTCTTTTTATGAGATAATAATAATAATGATAAGACATTTAGTAACCGACACACCAGGTGTTCTGAACAGGTAAACTTTCTCATTTGCATACAGCTGGCAGCAGATAAAGCCCTACAGGAACAACTCATTTGTTCCAGCTTCATAGACTTTTGTTTTCTTTAGATTCTAAAATCCACACGTCAAAAAAGTTGCATTTGTATACCAACTGTTCTGTAGTCATTTTATTATCATTATTTTTTTTTTTTACAAAAAGAAAATTTAAAAAGTGCAAATTAAAGTTGTATGTTCCTGCAAGTCTTTAGGATTTAAAGGTAACACCTCTGGCAAAAAGTTCAAGTGGTCTGCTGAGTTTTGGTCCAGTAATTAGTTGCACCTGATCTGCTGCAAGGCCTGACATTTACCAGAGCAGGGGTGATAATCTCTTTATCTCCCTTTGGTGCTCTTTGGACAGTCTTTTTTTTTTTTTTCACTCCCATTGGCACATTCATGATGACACCAATTCTTTTTCCACTGAGTGTGTGTGTTAGGTGGGTGGGGGTAGGGGGGGGGTCTTGTTCATCACTACCCATCTTCTGCGTCACGACCTCAGGCAGAGTGCAGAGAGATGGGCTCATTGGGAGGTTATGTTAATCATTAAACAAACATTAACCACGCACAGATCTGGTACACACCATCTGTCATCTGGATGCTACCATGAAATATTCAATCAGCGTTTGGTCCTTGTTTCTGCCACTAAATATTATGGCTTTAAATATAAATGCAGGTGAGGTCAGTGGTGTTAGTGGTTTGAGAATAAATTCATTTTACAAATGTGTTTTAGTCACAAGAAGTAGCTCAAACATATCAAGTCTTTTGGTGATAGTTTGCAGCATCTGAGGCTTGATAAATGTAATAAAATACATTTAAGTTGTTGATGCTTGAAGTGAATCTGAACAAGATCTAAATAAAGGTTATTTCTACTGTATTTGTCTTTGTAGCTTTTGCTTGTCTTTGTGCATAAAGTTAAACATGTCCAAACATTAAAAATGCACCAAACTTTTCCATAAAAGTTGGTTTTTATTAAAGGTTAAATTATTTGTGCACCATGAAATAGCCTTCATGTGCCTTTTAGATCCCCATCACTCTTCATTATGTCAAAAAAAAAAAAACACCTCACCACCTAACATCATGAGGAAGTCTGGCCTGGCCTGGCCTTTTTTTTAACCTGAGAGCTTATTTGCCTCTGCTTGAATCTCCAGTCAATATTTGTTTAAAGCCAGTGGATGGTGAGCTTCAACACTCCTCAGTATCCTGGTTACCTTGCTTTCAAACGACTGTCCTAACTGGTCCTGCTGTTGCTACACCTGCCCTTCCAGCTCCTGCAGCTGCAATAATGTGCAGATCAGTTGTTCCCTAGTCAGTGTGGAAGCTGAGGCCTTCTCATAATCGTTGAGCATTTCTCCCTTCAATGCAAATTTGAATGCCGGGGATATGAAGTGACCTGCTGCCTTTCATATCAAAAATTTAAACTAAAACCTTATTTTTCTGAGGTTTTTTTTTTTTGTCAAACTTTGTAAATGATATTTTTGCATGATTTCATATTGTGGGATTTCATGAAATGAGCTAACAGTCAGAGAATATGGTGGGGATGAAACATATTTCCAGCCACTCCTTATTTATCACTATCTTTTAGCTATGTTTGTCTATTTTATAGCCAGCTGACTTTGGCAGCCATCTTGAATTAGACTGACACCAAAATTTGTTTACTGGTGCATCAAGTATTTTGAAACCTCTTAAGCACCAAGTTTTCTTTTAATGTTTTTGCTCAAAATTCCATGCTGAAATGTAAATGAATGTGTCTCAGTATTTATAAATTCTACTTAAATAATCTTGGTATTAAAATAAAGCTAACATTTTGGAGATTTCATCAGAAGTGTAAGTATTAAAACAGCTGTTGTGGTTTTAGAGATACTGAGGATGGAACATAATAAAAAAAATGTTTTAACTCTGAATAATTTTTGCATTAGACAATATATAACTCATTTAAAACCATAATGAATCAGACTAAAAACCATAAATCCACTTGTGGACATTACTTGTGTAAAGATTCATGCTGCTAAAACTAATAATACAGAGGTTTTTGTAAATAAATAATTTAGCATTTTGTCATTCTGCACAGGACGGACCATGATGGTATCATTAATAAATGTTAATAAATGTTAAGTTTTTATTGCAAAAGTTATTTATTTTTCTTAGTTTTCTGAAAAGACTTGTTATTGAAAATTTGTTCTTTTGAAAAGTTATCCAAATCAAATTTATTTGTCACCATATATAAAATAATGAGGAATTATATTCGACTTTATTTGGATCATATTCACTCAAACTCAAGTAAAAAAAATTTAAACTCACTTTACAACATGATTTAGTATCTACCTTGACTTGCTTTAAAAATAATGTCAAAAATCTCTCTTTTACAGATTACCTTGAATGTATTTACAGATTTTCAATGACGCCATTTTGTTTTCTGATTGAACTGCTTGACATTTGAACTGTATTTGATGATGGATGTAAAAATACCCGTTTCCATGAATTTTAGCCTAAGATTAGTCTAAGATTCTTAGATTTCTATTGATACCAAACATGTCCAGGTTCAACTGACAGATCTTAGGTTAACAGAAGTTAAAAGAAATAGAAAAGTGGGGCTCAAGTGGTTAAAGACACACAAGGAAAACATCAACCAAAAACCTTGTTGCAGCCATTTGACAAAAAAAAATCATTAAGTTTTCCGCCTTATTAGATAAAAATAGATATAGCTGAAACAAACACATAAGCAACATGATCAACATGTTTTCAATAAATGCAGTTTTTGAAGTATCACACATCTCTTTTAAGTTTTATCATATTACTGCTTGAAGTTAGCAAACACACATTTTCTCCACCCTGTCTGCTGTCTGCTGTAACCCTGTGAACTCAGTCCTGCTGTTGTTATCTCTGCATCAGAGACATGATTGCATTTGTGGGGTCTGCCTGATTCTTTGGTAGTATCTGTACATGGTGGAGGGGAGTGAGTGTGTGAGTGTGTGTGTGTGTGTGTGTGTGGGGGCTAACTGCGAGCAGTTTCCTCTGACAGTTACTGATAATGAAGACTCATGCAAATGCCTGAGGCCTGTTTCCTCTGCCAGGTGGCTCCTCCTCACCTTTTTCTCCCTGGCTTTCACTGAGCGACACTGGAGCAAAGTCCACTTTTAAATGTTACTAGAAAGTTCATTTATTAAAACACTCATATTTTTTTAACATTATCAGCCTATGTTCTCACAAAGCTATAGGGACAGACAGCGCGGTGTGAGCGCCTGTCGTCACAGTTTAATACCCTCTGACTTTCTGTCTTCCTGTTTACCAGCAGCGATGACTCATGAAGGCTACAGAAAATGTTCTAGTCATTATAAGGTTTCTCCGTGTTTTTTTGTGTCCGGCTGGTCAAATGTCTGGTCAGGGAACAGCGGAGAGAAGTGGAGGCGGCACGAGCAGATGTCCTGCTCACATCATCCCTACCTGGATTAGTCCCCATGGTAACGTTCCACCTGAAGGAGGGCATTTATTCAGGACAATCTGCATGTCACTGCGCTTGTGTGTGTAGAAATACAAACATTTATGTGTGTGTGTGTGTGGGTGTGGGTGTGGGTGGGTGGGTGGCTGCGCACAGGTGCATATTCAAATAGTACTGACTGACATTCAAAACTCAAAAGTGATAACGTAATTGTTCCAGACAAACCAAAAAAAAAACATTTAAGCAATCAATTCTATTAGCACTCGTCATATTATGAATACTGTGTTGTGAGTTGCAGGGGGCTTCATTTAAAACTTGCTCTATATTTTTTGAAAGCAACAATCAGATAATGAAAGGCTTTCATACAGAATTCATGGGAAAGGAGGCAGTCTATGTAGTTACTACAGTTCAGCTAAATGAAATGTAGGGTAAAGGCAGAGGGAGAGAGTCATTACGTTATTCTATTCTTTAGATGCAAGAGAGAAACAGCAGGAAAGTGTTATTTATTCTTCATTTCTGATATAATACTCAGATTTCTGATGCTTGTAATTAAAAACCTTTTTTAGTTTTCAGCTAATCTATGTTTAGCTTTTAGCTAGCCTTTTTCTAAAATATGTTTTTAGCTAGAATTTTATGTTCAGCTAGTCTTCTGCTCCATCTAGATTTTACTTTTTTTTTTTTTTTTTTTTACAGTTAAAAGCAAACACTTCTCTATTTGTACTGTAGTTCGAAATAGAGCAGATGATTCATTTGACCTGTTTAAAGACATATGAATGAACTTGTTATATGTCCAGATAAGGATTCAAAGTAACACAGTACTAGCTCTGTGCTGGACTACACTGACCCTCACACATGCAAATCCCTGTCCTCATGCTGTATTTCACTAGGAAATGAGGAGAGTGTGTGACGACGTGTGTGTCTGTCTGTGTCAGAGTTTGTTAGGGGCTGTGTTACATATGAGGATAATTCAGTCGTTATAAGTCAAATTATAATTTATGAGGTTAGAGTTTGAGGGAAAGCGATTACAATCCATAAAAAGTAGAATATAAATATAAATGAAACAATACTTGACATGTGTTGGACTTTTACCAAAGGCTAATTTGCAATCCTGTTTATGGTCAAGAGTAGTGCTAATCTTTGGGTTAGAATGGCCAAAGAAACAAAAACAAATGCATTGTGTGTTTGTGTGAGCGTGTGAATGTGTGTGTATGTGTGACTGTGTGTGTGTTATAGAGATCTAGCCGACTCTTTTTATCAGATCTAGTAAAGAAATAGGATCTTCCTCTTCCGGTGTAAGCACACAAACACATATCCATACATGGTAAATGTATTAGCATTAAACAGTACGCACTCATTCGTTGCTATAAGTTGCTTCACAAACAGGGCACACAATCTAAATTTAATGATTCTTGTTATGTTACAGCAAGCTGCTCTTCTGTAGAGTTGGTCTTTGTCTCTAAAGGGAGGAGGGTTGAAACAGTGTGACAAGGTAAACAGAATTATACCTTGCACCATGTGTAATGCAAGGGCCCACCCACCCACCAACACACACACACACACACAAACACACACACAACATCTGTGTCTAAATAAGCCCTTCACCTGCTCATCACCTGCTCTGGGGGGTAAGCAGGGTGACACACAGTCATGCACACACTTGTAGAGAAAAGGACAATGAATGGGTTAGAATTAGACAAAGAGAAAGCTGTTCACACAAGTAAACAACACACATGCCCCACAGGTAGAGCACATACAGGTGCAAACACTCACACTGTAAACGACTAAAGTAGCTAAACTCCATAAGTTAAAAAATAAATTAAAAAACAGACGTCTTCAGTCAGTCGTCTTTGTTGGTTTCAGACACAACTGAGTGTTCTTGATTCAGGGTGTCTCTGACAGCAAACAGTCCAAGAATCATTTTAAACAAAATATATTTATATTGACACAATGATGAAGAAAATAAGATCACATTTTAAAGGAACAGTCCTCTTGGTGACCTAATTTAAAAGACATTTTAAAGATGTAGAATCTATGCTTTTTTTTTTAACAAAATGTAATACATATATCTTCCACTAGATGTCACTAATGTGTCATGTAAAGTACCTCAAACATTTTTTGACAACGCTGGAAACATAAAATTACTCTCATGTTTTCAAATGGGAATGTAAGAAAATTTTGAAGAGTTTGTAACATGTAGATATTGAACCCTGCAAAATAAGTTGCAACATCTTATGAAATATGTTAGCGTCAGATATCAATAAGAATAATAAAAAAACATATATTTGTATTTATTTATTTTTCATAATAATGATGAAACCATGCTGTTAGGGATGATTTTTTTTTTACATTTAATTTGATTTCTGAAAATCATCTGGGAGGTCTTCACTTGATGTTTCATGACCCATGGTGGGTTCCTGACCTTAACTTTGGGTTCCACTGCTTAAAAGAAATCTTACAGGGACTAGAAGGGGTTTTCGAAAACTTGTTTATGTTCACAATTAGTAAAATATTAACACCTGTCACACATATATACACAAATATAAGTTCATACTGAAACATGAGCTAGAAAAACAAGCATTTGTGGAATCTCCTTTGTTAGATACCAAATATTAGATGTTTTTGGCCTTAATTTAGATACTTGATTTAACACTCGGCTATTTCACCCTGCTGTCTTGGTTATGGGTATTAAACAGCTGTCATCTTCTGTATTTTAACGGTCATAAATATGACAATAAAAAGGAGTGAAGAACATATTTTGGTAAGAAAAACAAAGTCTACAGCTCCTCTGGATGACTGTTTATAAATTTGCTGGGAAAAAAATGAAAATACCCCCTTTTTATGAAATCGGCACACACCCAATCACTCATCATGGAGGATGCCTTGAACCCTTTCCTCATCTCTAGTTCAGGTTCCAGTTTACCCACTGCAGAGAGGGAGACACAGAGGGTGGGGGGGGGGATCAGCTCCCAGAATGTGTCTATTATCCACCTACACCAATCAAACTGTTGTGTCAGTGCGTTGCCATTGTTTCCTCCTG
>JARVGW010000136.1:7155788-7183552 GCA_031762495.1 Anablepsoides rubrolineatus
CAGCTCCCAGAATGTGTCTATTATCCACCTACACCAATCAAACTGTTGTGTCAGTGCGTTGCCATTGTTTCCTCCTGGGTCAGGCTGCTACTGACCACGGCTGCCGTATTGATGACTAAGTCAGTTTGGGGCTCTGAGGACAATGGCGCTCTGGAGCCTCCACAAAGCGCCAGGCTAATGCTGCCCTTTCAGCCGACCCGCTCAGCTGCTGAGTGTGCAAGGCTGCTGGGCAAATGGAGTGGCGCAGGTCCAGGGGGCCTCAGCCCTATAAAAACACAGGCGAGGGTCTCGTCCCCGACATTGATTATACTGGATCTGTCCCACCTCAGTACCGTCTGTAAGTATATCATGTTACCTCATACTTAACTGCAGGGAAAATGCATACAGGGGGGGACAGATGTGTGCATTAAATGCTCATAATATATTAGATGAAAGGACTGATATGATTTGCTCATTATTACATAAAAGTTGATTTGCATTTCTATGGAGGGACTTGAAATATTCATATAGTTCTTTTTATTTTAGAAGAATGTGTTGATTTCACTGAAGCATTTATCTTAAACTTGTCATATTTTAAATTAGACCATACTGGAAAGTAATCTGACCACATCATGATCAACAACTTTTAGAAAATTTAAAAAACAAAAACAGAACAACAAAATTTAAAACTCTCACTCAGACTCAAGATGTGTGCACTTTCTGCTTCCATGTTTGCTTCTGACTGAATCACTTGGTTAATAAACACCTTGCTGAGAAGAAATGAACTAATCAATTGAATTTTTTATTTTTATTTTACTTTTTGTGATTGGATTATTCTAGAGGTTTTATAAACGATAAGATTTCAATTCCAATGAGCACAGAATGTCTGATTCAAGATAACGACACTTTTAAATGATGTTTTTTTCCCAGTATCACACCATCCAAATGCACGCACCCTTTTGTTATGAATGTCTTTATTTTTCTTAAATGTGAACCCTTTTCTTTTTCAGAGAGCAAGCCCCGAGGGAGAAGCCGCAGCCATGAACACTCAACAGATGGAGCAAATGGGCCAGTTCAGGATCACAGTCTGGGAGGAGGAGAACTTCCAGGGAAAGCGCTGTGAGTTCATGCTGGAATGCCAGAACATCATGGAGAGGGGCTTCAACAAGATCCGCTCCATCAAGGTTGAGAATGGACCGTAAGTCGGATTTTCTGTTGTTGTTTTTTTTTAAACAACCACACACCTCCGTCAGCTGGCCCTACTATCTTCTTATACATTCATAAGATGACTCTCACCTTTTAACCTCTTTCCTCATTGGTTTGATTGGCTGCTATTATTGTCAGTATTACCATTCTCAGATGTTTCTAATGATTAGGTCAAAACTGTGTCACCTCAGTTAGGCAATTATCTTTTGCAGAAAGTACTTTAAAAAGTCACAAGAACCACAAGAACATTAAACACCATAATTCAAGATTATTTTATAAATTGTATTTCATTTGCCTAAAATGACATGAACAGAAATGACACGGCTCGAATGCGAAGAATAATTAAAACCCAGCAAAGAAAGAGCAACAAAAACATAAATACATAAATTACAAGCTGCAGTTTTATTACTTTACTAGTTGGCATGTATCACTTGTGTGTGTGTTTATGCATTCGAGTGTGACCCTGATGTGATATGAGTTGGCTGCGAGCAGCTGCCGGCTGTGAGCCAGAATGGCTGGTTGACTGACTGGCGATCAGATAAAGCGCCCTGGGTGCAGCAGGAACAGCAGCAGCAGCAGGCCTTAATGTTTGCTTTGTGCCTCCAAGTGACAAAAAAAAAGAAGCTGTGCTTGGTTTTAATATGGGGGTTGTTAGGGGAGTGGGTTGTCAGGGTTGTTTATCACAAGATGATACGTTGCAAATCATTTTTAATTGCTGAAATGTGAGTTTTCCCATTTTAGAGTTTCCTATTTTTTTATAATAAGGCTTTCTTTTGTATTCATCGATTGATTTATACATTTTTTTTCTATCCATATTTCTGCCCTCCAGTTGGGTGGGTTACGAGTACCCAGAGTTTCAGGGACAGCAGTTCATCCTGGAGAAGGGAGACTATCCTCGCTACGAGGCCTGGAGTGGAAACAGCAGCTACAGAACCGAGCACATGCTTTCCTTCAGACCCATCAAGTGCGCTGTACGTTCTGCTCCTCCTTTTCATCCCTGTCACCTGCTCCGACTCTGCTCCTCCTTCATGTGATTCTAATCTGCTCCTCTTTATCAATGGATATGTAGCCACCACATCTCCATTAACCTCTTTAAATCAGTAATGTTGTCTAAATATATCCAGCTGTTCAAATCCAAACATTTAAAACAAAGATAATTTTGCTAAAAAACGGCTTGATTCAATTAAAAGGGGAGTGTTTCACTTGAGTTTTTTCCCCACTAATTGCATTTGACTTCTAACTACAATCATGTCTTTTTCCCTGCAGAACCACAGCGACAGCAAAGTGACCCTGTACGAGTGCGAGGACTTCCAGGGCCGTAAGTTTGAGATTTGCGATGACTACCCTTCCCTCCAGGCCATGGGCTGGTGCAGCAAGGAGGTGCCCTCCATCAAAATCAACTCCGGAGCGTAAGTGGCTCACCTTCTCAACTCTACATCTGTTTTTATAGCTGTTGTATTTTTTATTTTTTTGCTCCTGCAGATGTGATTTTATCTCCAGGTTTATTTTCTAATAGGGAAGTTTGTTGTTTTGTTATTTATTTCAGAGATGCTGTTGTTAGATAAAGCTTTATGTCAGTTAGAGGCAAACAGGCAGACCTGCTCAGTCTGGAGAAAAAAAAGTTTTTACCAATAAATCACCATTTTGTTTAATATAAACAATAAATCCTTCCATCTAACCTCGACTCAATCTGTCCTCCCTCTCTGCAGCTGGGTGGCCTACCAGTTCCCTGGTTATCGTGGTTACCAGTACATCCTGGAGAGAGACAGACACCAAGGCGAGTACAGAAACTACAACGAGTACAGCACCCAGGCTCACACCAACCAGGTGCAGTCCATTCGTAGGATCCAGCACTAAGCCCTCCCCCTGCCCGCCTGTCGCCACCTGAAAAAGAAAACAAAAAAAAAAAGAGAGAAGAGAAGAAACAAAACGCTTCCTCACCTTGACCCCCCTGGACAGACCGCTGTCACAGAACCGTAGACGGACACATTCTTTCTATCACTCTGTGGCTCTGGATGTTGGATATCTAAGTACTTCTTCTACCATGCCAAAGCATGTTCTTGAAATAGGAAATAAAAGCTTTTCTTCAAATCTAGAGACTGTTTGTCAGTATTTTTTTTTTCTACAATGACGTTTCTTTTTTTTTCCACTCACATTTGGCAAAGCTATGCTGTAACAAATTTTACTTTTAGGAATGGCAATAAAAAACTTACCAGCATTGAGAAATCAGAGCTGCTTTTACCTTCATGAATAAGGATGTTTTCTGAGAGAATCTTTGCTTTGTATTTACTGAAAACATATTTAGCCTTTTAGTGAACATACTTGGAAAGATTTGATTCTGTTTGGCTTTAGGATGTGTACTATTGTTCTTGTCATATTGTGTTCTTATTTCCAATAAACAAGAACATGAGATTACTTTGGTTTCGATTATTTGTTTTACGACTCTTTCGTGTGCACAAGTTTCTAAATAGATAAAAGAACAGAAAAGAAATAACATGAAGTAAATAATAGTATATAATGCTTTTCTTTTTCCATTTTATTAACTGTTATGTTTTAAAGATGCACAAAATTACAACAAAGAAAGCAGCATAAGTATTTTTCTTATGCATACTGTTCTCTGACTGTGTTAGTGTGGTGTCCGTCCATCACGAGTGGTCTTGTGTGCACGATATCTCCTGAATGAAATTATATATTTACTTATAAATAGGCAACTCCATTAGGGTAGTACTCAGTCTGATTAGATTTGGGTATCAAAGGGTGAAAAGTCAAGGTCATTTATGATGATTGGTAATACAAAACTGGCATTTTTTCCCAGTTCCTCGACAGTACAAATAAAATACATGGTTAAAAAAGACCAACAGCTCAGGGGCCGAACATCCAGCAGTTAAAATCATTATGTAAATAAACCAAGTACCACAAAAATCTGTTACCTTTGAAATAGTTTATTTTGCTGCATTTAATCCTGAATACAGCATACATTTTTACGCCCTGCAATAAAGGTAGTGATAGTAAAACAATATAAAAAAAAACCCATTATGTCCTCTGTAACACAAATAATATTTTAACATCTCTGACTTGCCAAATTTTTAAACCAATTTTATTTTCACTTTCATAGTTTTATATTCAACTGCTTGTAATTTTAACTGTCTTGGATGTTCATAAAAAATAATTTTACCAGCTTCTAACCAGGATTCTGATATTTCTGTAGAGACCATACATGTTCTATGTTTAACTAAAATAACTTATAGTAATTAAAGTTGAAAACCAGGGGTTTAAGAGCTTAAGAGATGAATGAACCAATTGGTGGGCCGAACTTTGGTCACTCGTGGGCCAAATGTGGCCCGCAGGCCACCACTTGAATAGGCCTCTATTACTGTTGTTTTGTTTAGTTAAGTATCTTACTAAACAAAACACGTTTCACAATTTCAGTAGCTACAATCTGATGTGTTTCCATTGACAAAATCTCCAGTAGAATAAGTTTGTGCATACATGCTAATGCTAACATCTGCACAAAGTTGTGCTTCAAAGGCAGACATATAGGGCAGACAGAAGGTATACCAATCGACACTTTGGTGTCGCCTTTCACCTTGTTTCTTTTCTAATTTTAGTTCTTGCTGGCACAGATGATGGTTTTCTGTCTTAAAATTTGCCCTCAGTTTGATCATTTTTCTTCAATCTTTAAAAGGAGCTCAGCAGGGTTCATCCAGCAATAAAATGTCACATTTAAAATGCTTTAAGACATCACCATTGCAATATTTTAGAAAAGAATGAGTTATTACGTTGGGAAAAAAATATTAAATACTTAAATCTGTTTGCTGTACAAAATTGTTAACAGTCATCTCCACCACTTTTTCAGTATAAGGAACAACACAAATTGATTAATGAGAGGGGCAATCCGTGACGATCATATTGTTCCTCTTCAGAAAATTGTTTTTGGTCAGAGTACCTTTTCAGTTACAGCAGCACAGGAGTAAAACTCAGAGCTCTCATCACATATTATTTATTGAAACTATTTTCTTGTTTACCATTTGTACTGATTGTATTTTATTTTATTATTGACAAAATGTTTGTATCTGAGCCATTTTAACCCTGTTTTGTACCTTCTTTGTTTTTAGCAAGTCCAGGGGACAACAGGGTATGTCTGGCACATTTACAGAAATGTCAATTAATGTACATTGTCACTTCCAAATAAAAAAACTAAAATAAATTAAACTTTAGTAACTGATGAACAGTTTGTTTTACACCTTCTATCAAGGTTCATCACAATACGACTTCATTACGTCGTAAAACTCTGATGTGGAGCTGTTTGCAATATGCAGTTTTTAAAGAAATGTCCAGAAATTATAAAGTTGATGTAATGGGGACAAGCTGAATATATCTTTGAATGCTTTTAAAACACAAAATTCAAAAGAGATCCTGACCAGAAACAATAAGGTGATCTAAAACCCGTCCAGCCTTCATGACAGTTACTTTTCTTACTCTGACTCTTCTGTAAGGACTTCCTATGAAACTGTAGCTTACTTTGTGTTTGTTCATTCTAATATGACACCAGCGTGTTTATCCTAGACGCTCCTGGATCCTGGAGTGTGTTTACCGCCGTACACACACACACACACGTGCTCAGCTTGTTGGTTCAAGACGTTGGATTCCACGTTTGCACAGCCAGGAGCCTTCGCCTTTGCCTACTGTCCCACACCCAAAACGCAACAGGATCTTTTGATAAATGTGTAACTGTGCACACACACCTTTCTCAAATATACATTCCTCTACAGCCCGATTAAAGCAGCTGCTCGCAGGGAGAAGTGACACTTGAGACGTGCGGAGAGCTGAGGTAAGTTATGACATGGGAGGCCTGAACTCAACTTTTAGATCCATATACACTTCTTAATGTTTAACCTTTTCTACCTGAATAACACACTTGTAATAAATGGTTTGATGGGAAATGTGCTAGAATAGAATATATATATTTGATTTTTTGTTTTTTTTATAGCAGCTGAGTAGCAAAAACAACAAATTTCCTTAGATTTCTTGATCTTTCGTGGATTTTAAGTACATTTCAGTGGATTTTTGACTTCATGGATGATCCTTGGTCGTATATATTTCATAATGGGTTTCGTAACACTTCACCAACAGATGCAGGCTAGCTTCTGAGGCTTGTTTTAAGTTGCCTGCGGCTTTTATTTGGACACAGGCAGCTAAAGCAAGTCTTCGACGCCAGCGACACATCAGCAAAACTCCAACAAAGAAACGGCTGAAACAGAAGATTTATTAGATAATCCAAATTGATAAAAGGCAGAAACAACAAACCTGAACATTATTTCACTTCACACACATGTTTAGAAAAACAATGTTGTTTACATTGATGTTTTACAAGTGAAGGTTTGTCACATCTTTTTTTGAGTATGTGTGTGTAGGTGTGTGTGTGTGTGTGGTGCATTTATGCATGTTTTAGCTCAGTCAGGTGACTGATTGCAGAGCTGATTAATTATTAGCAGACTTTTCACTTTCAAATTAGTCCCCACAAAGAGAGGAGAGCAGGAAGAGAAACATAAATGTAGTTTTGTATTTAAATTCTGTCAGCTTGTGTTTACAGGGCAGAGATTTATTCTAGTTAAATGTGCTGTCAGCAAATTTCTACAGAAAATCTCTTTTTTTTTGGTTTGGGAGTGGATTTAAAAGTGGAAGTGAAGGTTTGTTTGTTGATGATTACATCACTTATTCTGTGTTTCTGTAAAACATTCAGTTCTAAAGGAGGAGATTGACAAAACCTGATAAAACATAGAGGATGAACCGGGAGCAATGTTCACATATGTCACTGTCAGGGTGTTTATTATTTATTTAAGGCACAAAATATTCATGTTTCTAATCCTGAGTTGGCTTGATTGATTTCATGGTTGCAGACAAAAAAAAAACCATAAAAATAAAAGATGGATGAAGAAGATGGATGGCAACAAATATCAAATATCCTGGAGTCAAAACGGTGCATTAAGGTCACGACAACTGCTGCTTTTTTGTTTCTCCAGCTTTGAACTTTTAGTGATGATTTGTTTTACTCAACTTGTGTTCAACCCCTGTATGGAAAACACAAATAAATCATCTGTTATCTGTTTTTTTTTCTGTTTGTAATGTCCACCTGAAATAAAATATATGACATGTTCTGCTTGTTCCTTTCTGATGTTAAATATTTGAGTATTTTGAACAAAACATTGAACAAGTTTCAACGCAAAGAAAAAAAACATAAAAAAATGTTATCCTGAACTGCAGGGTATGAAAGAGCTTATACCTCAGTAATTTTACAGATGCCTTTTTTTCCTTTATTTTTACAACAAAACAGGAAAAAAAGCATTATTATGCTGTATGTTTCACAAAACAGATGTGATGAAGAATATCTGAAAAAGCCTCAAGGGGCTTAAACAGTGTAATCTCTGTAGAAACAAATATATTTAACAATTTAAAAAACATTATATATTATTATAAAGTAGATTTTATATAAAACAATTAAAATTGCATTTAAAACCCAAACCCATATGGAAAATTCAGACATCTTATAAGCAATAAATTCACTCACTGCTCTTAAGAAACCATATAAAACTGTTCCCTATCTTTGACCCTTTGTGTAATACACTGAACTGTGTTTGAGCTGTAAGACAAGTACTACGAGTCGAATGCTGGTGAAATTCATTATTAAAAGTAAATATTACAAAAGTGAAGTAACTTTTTTATAGAGCTATAAACAAATAAAGAAGCATTTTGAAGTTGATTCACTTGGTAAACACTAAGAATACTTGCCTGAGCAAACAGTGACTGGGAGGTACGTCTGCAATTTACACAAAATATTATTCTTAAAGCTCACTTCTGAAGTGGAAAAATAGATTCCAGTTTAGATGGGTGCTAATTACAGTAATGGATATATAGATACGACATTGAATAATACAACGCAATTGAAACGTTTCTGTTAACTGGGTTTTACAAACCACTTTGTCTATTTTTGCACTTAAAGCACTAATGTGAGTTTTCCAGAATGAAGAATGATCTAGTATAAAGCAGAGGAAATGAGTGGATCTAACATTGTTAATGGAAATATTATCGATTTGTATTTTCATTGACAATTTAAATGTATCAGACTTAATGCCGAATAATATATAACTATAGTTATTTTTATGTTAAGTGACAATTAGTTGGACTTAAACCAAGCATAACTTGTCAAGTTCTTCACAATTTTTTTAAAATAAAATTTTATGGTTTTTAATCATCTGCAAATAATATTTTAGAAAGTTTATCTGAGACATTGGGGAGGTCATTAACATATAATAAAAATAACAATGCCATTCTGAAATGCAGGTACACACTCAACGTAAACAAAACACTGAGCTAAATTAGCCTAAGGCCAAATGGAAGCTTGAGTTGCATCACTGACCTAAGGCTATAGCTGCAGACTATTTATGTAAATACATGTTGCAAATATCGGACAAACAGAAAAAATATCAGGAGAAACATTTAATAAGTGAATCTGCTTCTAACTGTGAAAGAAAAGAAAAATAATAATGAGGAAGGAAGCAGGTGTGAGATCAACATAAAACCAGAAATCAGTTTTCCAACAAACAGATTTAACAAAAACTTCTGTTAAACCTTAATGTTTGACTTGTTTTCAGTCATTTCATTTTCAGTACATAAATAAGACATTTTAAGTTGTATATCTGGACACAAATTTAGCTTAATAATCATGTATTTATTTTCTTATTTTAAGGACACATTAACCGAAGATGTGAGAACAAAATTGAGTGGAATAATTGTATTATTTAATTTGTTTTTTTAATGCCAGTTTTCATTACTTAACAAACAGAACCTTTCTATAATCATCTCAAAAGATGTAACCAAATATATTTATCAGAGTAGCCAAAGCAAAGACATTCAGATTATAGAGACTGAAGTTTTCTGCACCCACTTATTTTTCCTTTTTTCCTTAAATGATGTTATTGTGACACGAATGGTTTCAATAATGTAATGTTTTATTTCTTTAAATCATATTTTGAACAGTTGTTGCTGAAGGTCCATCTTTTAAATGAAATGATTTATGTATTTATTAATACTTAACACTTGTATCAATGAGATGAAATACATGGACTAGAATACTAAAATCATTTCGTCCCCAAGCTGCAGCTTCAGTGCAGAACAACAGCTTCTATAAGGATGATGTTGTCAATGGACCTGAGAAACCCTGGTTTTAAAGTTATGACCTCATCACCCCTCCAGATTGAGACCATATAACCTTAAATCCACACAGAGAAGGTTAGGAGGGATGCAATGTTCTTGTTTTTTCTCGCTCACTGAAGCGTGGTTCTGAAGGTAAATATTCTTCTCCCAACATGAAACAGGTCTTTGCTGTTTGCCCAGAGGTAAAGAGGCGGAAAAGTGAGGAGGATCTGAACTGGTTTCCATGTCAAACACTTCAATTCACCATAGAAACTCAGATCTTAACGCGGAAACTTTATTAAACTGTGATGGCGGATTGATAAGGGCCGAATTTCTATCGGCCTCTTTTATTGTGGGCACCAGGCGGGCTGACAGAGGTAAATTGCTCTTTTAATTAAAGCAATGCACCAGGGGAAATTGCTGTCTGAATATTGTCTCAGAGATGGGGGCCAGCGACAGTTGCCTGGAAACTTCAATCTGTCCCCCCGCATTTATTCCAGATCACAGTTATGAGATAAAGTTTAATAAAAATCTTTTCCTGCGCCACCAACGAAATGAAATCCAACCCTTTCTGAGCATCCGAACACAATGAGACAAGCCTGCGGAGGAAAGCTCATGTTCAACATGTATCTCTCAGGTTCGTCATTTAGACAGGAATTAGACAATCGGGAATATTCTGGGAGGATTTGTCGGGGTTTTTGCTGCGTGTCCAGCGGCCGGCGATGCTCCGTTTTGCAGGGCAGAGTATTGTTGAGGCTCTTTTCAATCTCAAAGCCCGTCTGCTCTTTTGTCGGAAATCGGAAATCCTTTTTCCTGGACGCGTTTCCTGGCTCGGCTCAGAGGGGACCGCCAAGACGACACGCTTTACGCACCGGACTCCGCGCGCGCCGGGATCCAATTAGGATTTCAATCAGTTTTAGGATTTAAGACATTTCGCTTCGTTTATGCATTTATGACAATTTTTAACTTTTTTATTATCTGAAAGGAGTTAGATCATTCTTATTTGAGCGTTTATCTTCTGAGTGATTTTACAAAACCAATACTTCTAAAAAATGCGCAGCAATTTCAATTTGTATTATTTCTTTTTAGATTTTTTTATTTTTGCACTTAATTTACCTTATACTAAAGTTTTATATGGATTCATAATATATAACTACTCTGGATATATTTGTATATCAGAGATTCATTTTTTTTTTGTTTTAAATCAAATAATACATTTTTTGGTTATATAAAGAGGTCAATGTTTCCCATAATGCTGTCACAAAAACTTAGAAAACTTATGCTAACAAAACGTTTGTTTATATATATTTTTTTCAGATCCAACAGAAAATCTGTTGAAAGAAAGTAAAGGAACAGCTTGGAGTCCAATAAACACAGGAGTGCAAAAAGGTAAGAGGACGCGCAACGACGGCGGGAAAAATTAAAATATCATTTTTGATCAATAATTCATATAAATTATATGTGAAAAAGGTTTATCTAAAAACATAGTCTTAGAAAAAATACAAATATAATTTCATTACAAAGGGAAAAAAAACACTTATCAATGGAATTTAATTGTTTTCCAAAACTGTAATTGTTAATTTCTCACATTTTCCCTTCAAAAAATAAATAAATATGTATTTTAAATAATTGCTTTCAGTTAATATTTAATCACTTCGTTTATTTTATCCTTTCATCTGTCAGTTCTATTTATGTTTTGCCTCATTTTTAAGTCCATCTCCCCCACCTATTATTTCATTTTATTACATATCGTGTTCGGCATATCTGCAAAAAGAAAAGAAAAAAGAAATATGTACAACATTTATGGAAAACAAATTCATTATACAATAAATTATACAAAATTATTTTCTTCGTGGTTGATGGAAATGCCACTCAAAAGACAACATGAAGCTGTTTAAATTAAATACAGTTGCACTGTAATGGTGTATATATATATATATATATATATGTATATATATGGAATGAAATTATTAATAAAAGGGATCTTATATCATGCGTTTAAAATATAAATCATGTTTAAAATTGTTGCTGGTAAATGTGAGGTAACTGGGACATATTTGAAACAATAAAGTGATTGTTTGTGGTGTCTCAGGCAGTGGGCAGATCCAGCTGTGGCAGTTCCTCCTGGAGCTCCTCTCCGACAGCACCAACGTCTCGTGCATCGCCTGGGAGGGCACCAACGGGGAGTTCAAGCTCATCGACCCGGACGAGGTGGCCCGGCGCTGGGGCGAGCGCAAAAGCAAGCCGAACATGAACTACGACAAGCTGAGCCGCGCGCTGCGCTACTACTACGACAAGAACATCATGACCAAAGTCCACGGAAAGAGATACGCCTACAAGTTTGATTTCCACGGCCTGGCGCAGGTGTGCCAGCCGTCCACGACCGAGCAGGCCATCTACAAGTTCCAGGGGAACTTCTCCCCGATCCCCTTCACTGGTTTCTCCAAACTGAACCTGATGACGCCCGGCGTGGGGCCTTCGGGGTTCCCCTACTGGCCCGGTTCCCCTCCCGCGGCTCTGTATCACAGCCACAACCTGCAGCCTCCGGGGCCCATTGGCACAGTGTCTCCATCCCACATCAGCTGCGTCAACAACATCAACAGTCTGAGCAGCATTAATGCCCACTACAACTGACTCTCACTGAGGACTGAAAGAGGCGGTCAAGTGTCCACACAGGTCGGCTTTGACAGATTAAACATTTCTTGATTTGGCCCCACCTCATTGGCACTTTCAGGCTAAAGCCCCAGTTTATACAGAAACCTATGATGCTCACCATTATTGTCATGGAAAACATAGAATACGTACAATTGTACTACATGTTCCCGACAATAAACCAGTGCGCAGTAATCTGCTGAACTGCTGATTACAAGCAGGATTTGCAAAACCTGTAAAAAATAAATCAGAAAACATTTAGATAATTTGTAGGCTATGTCGCTGAAATGCATTTTGTGTCCAGAATTATTCTATTAAGCGCACCAAAAGGTTGGATTTTACGCACAGCGGTAAGAAGCCTTTACGCGCGATAATTTGGAAATTACATAAAACCACAGACCTCCCAAAAATATAGATTTCTTAATTTTAGCAACAGTTTCAAAAACTGAATCAGAAAGCAACTTAAACACTTTAAACGTGTGGCAAACAAACAAAAAAAAAAACAAAACAAAAAAAACAAAACAAAGAAAAAGTAAAACTAAAATAAGTAAAAACACGTTTTCTATGAGCTAAAATCTGATTTATTGTTTCTTTTCGTCCGTCATTGCAGTTTGGTTTATAATTTCTGACTGGATTTGTGTCAGTTTTGCAGCGAATCAACGAATTATTCGTGGATCTCTGGCGCCATCTCGTGGTTGACAACTGCTATGTCCTTCTTGTCTGATATGTTGCCACTGGCGATTGTTTTCATGACATTAGAATGCTTCTGATCAAATTTCATCTTGATTTATACTCAGTAACATTAAATTTGGTTCAGAAACACAGAATGTTTTGTTAAATAGGCTGAACAGTGACAAACTGATGAACTCTGTAAATACAGTAGATTTTAGTGGAGCCAGACTCATGCTCATCCTAATTTTGAATGATTTCAATGCAAATTAACTGACTGATTAATTTAGCTTCATTATGTGGCTTCAACAAGTGTTCCAATGGAGAAAAATCAAGTCAATAAAATTACATTTATAAATATATCTCTTGGTTTATAACCAATATGTTTTGATGTTTTCTGCTTATTATTGAGTTTTCATTTGTGTTAGCTAACTTATTTAAGTGTCAGCAGCTATTTTTACAATTTGACTGAAGCTGGAATCATCTTTGGCTGTGAGTGTGTACCTGACACAGGGAGGACTCTTAAGAACTCATTTTAAACTGTTCCATGCTTTTCTGCTTCTAACCCACAAAACAACAGTGACAAACACTGGTGACTCCATCTGTTGCTGGTTGGAGTGTACTGGTCAATTAAACAAGAACATAAAGTCACACACATCCTTAGTTATTATTTTACTTAATACTATCTCCAATAGGACTTGAATATTTCTAACTCAGTTTTCTTCACCAAGCTTTTCCTGCAGGGTTACTGGAAGCCAGTGTCTATCACCAGAGGTCACTGTGCAAGAAGCTAAGTACATTCTAATGTTTATTTGTTCATCAAGAACCGCATAGAGGCAAACAAGATCATACAACCATTCACACTCTCTTACACAGGGACATATTAGTGTGACCAGTGAGGTAACGTGCTGTGGGATGAAATTTTAATATTTGGAGAAAAAACACAGGTGCAAATTAAGAAAATAACCAGGTGAATCTGCAACCTTCTTGCTGTCTGGCAAAAGCTCAAACCACTGCCTCATCATGCAGCCTAGATTTAGATATCCAAATGATCTTAAACATTATTTGATAAAAAAAAAAAACCCATAAATGTTAAAAAAAAAAACAGGAAAAAAATCCACATATGCTTATCTAAATAAATATTACAAACATAATAATAATAATAATAATAATAATAATAATAATAATAATAATAATAATAATAAGATGAAGAAGAAGAAGATGATGATGAAGAAGAAGAATTTAACATTTTATGACAACAATTTTTTTTAATTATAAAACTTTTTTGTAGTTCAAAGTAAATAAATCTTTACTTCTATTGTCTGTTGCTGATTCAAGAACTGTTATCCATTTTTTTTTTAATTTCTAAGTACAATACATTTTTGAGCCACATGAGGGCGCCATAACTCTTCTTACACACCAACACTGTTTATATAACTAGGTGATCAAAGGGCTGGTTTAAAATAGAAGGGAAGGACAGTTGCAAATTGCAGATTAACCCCTCACCTCGTTTTCTGACAGTAACACCCAGACATGCTGCTATAAGTGAGTTTTACATGAGAAGAGCACAGATACTTAAAAAAATACAGTTTTTATTTAGGTTTTTCCAAGATACTATTTGGATACTTCAAACTTTTAATGTTGTCCCAGTCTTTATGAGTATATGTAGTAATGCAGACGGATGTGTCAATAAAGAATGGAGTGCATCAAGGAAAGAAAGACCGTCACTCATTCACAGCAGTGTTTGTGTGTGTGTGTCCTGCATACCAACAGGAACAACATGAGGTCACTGCTGACAGCTGCCCAGGTCCTTTAAAAGCTACGAGCATGCATGCTTCAAAAGAGAGCTGCAGATCCCAGAGTGTGTTTCTTCCACCACTGTTTGTGTTTCTCTAAAAAGGCCAGTGGAAACTCTTGGTGGGGATTTAATCACTTCCACGACACTGCAATCGTCACTTTCCTCTGTGCCACCAATCTGCTGCGCCTCTTGTTGCTGATCCTCATCCTCTCGCTTCTTGCATAACAAACTAGGTGGGAGTTTTCCTGCAAGCCTCGGGATTAACTGTGTGAAAGGAGACAGGAGAGTGAGAAATAAACTCAGAAAGGGTGAGGAGAGGAAGACATTTATAGCAACTATTTCTATACAGCGCTAATTAGAAGCACTGACAGTATACGGGCAAACTTTTAAAACATTATTGCATTTAGTTCTATTTGTCTTCTGAGTAAACTATCTTTATAGTTCAAACTGAGTAATCAGCAATGTTGAGTCGTGATCAGGCCGAGAATCAACGAGACAAAGGTTATAGAAAAATTAACATTTTTCTTGCCAAAATGCAAGTGCTGAAAAAAGTGAAAGTGGTTGAAATAACATGACTCCTTGAAAAGATCTTTTAGTATGTGGTTAAAAGCAAGAATAGAAAACAAAATGTCAAAATGCAGTGTATTTAAATAAAAGTTTCAAGCATTAAGGTCAAAAGAACACTTGATTTTAGGGATTTTCAGTAATAAGTTGGAAGAAATGGGTATTGTATCTTGAGGGGGGTTTCTTGTTGTAGTAATTGATTTACATAAGGAGGTGAAAGACCTAGTAGGGTATTATAAATGAGAAAGAGCCAGTGGGTGTCACAATGAGACTGCAAGGAAAGCCATTTAACTCGAGAGTACAGAAGACAGTGGTGAGTTTTATACGGAGCATTAGTAACAAATCGAATAGATGAATGGTAGAGTCAATCCAATGTTTGAAGACTTCCCTTGCAAGCATGGCGATAAACTATGTCACCATAATCAAACAAAGGTTGAATACACAGTTCAACAATGACCTTCTTGGCTGATGATGTAAAAGATGAACGGTTTCTGTAAGCCAAGTTTTGATTTGACCTTAGTTTGCAGCATGGTAATGTGGTGATGGAAGGACAATGAGCTGTCTAACCAGTATTTGTACTCTGTAACCTGATTATTCCATCTGTTGTAGCGGAGACCAAGTTGGGGGGATTTACATTTTTCTCCCAGTTAAGCCATTGAACTTTTGTTTTTTTAGCATTCAGGTTAAATCCAAATTTGCAAAAGCATTTTGAATATCCAAGAAGCTTTGTTTTAGAGATTGGAATACTGCAGGGGATGGGCCAATAGCATACACAATGGTGTCATCAGCATATAACCTTTACAGCTTGTGGAATACTGTTAATATAAATGGAAAACAAAGTGGGGCCAAAGATGGAAACCTGTGGCACACCTTTGAAAACACAAAGAATATTCAGAGTCTATATTCACCTGCTGCACTCTGTCTGACAGGTAGTTAGAAATCCATATTAAAAACTGGTTCACAAATCATTTGATCAATATGGTTAACTGAATAAATCAATGACGATTGCTGCACAATACTGTTTGGAGTCCAGAGCAGAGGCTACATCATCCACAACATTTAAAATTGCCGTGACACACAAGGAGACATGGAACAATTAAAAAGGTTGCATACAAAAAAAACAAAACAAAGAAAAAAATCAGAGATAATATCAAAATGGATGCATAAAGAGACAAAAATTTTACCATTTGGGTACCATTCGATGGAGGTGCTCCCTGGTTTGAAGTTGTCTACAGACAAGCGTGTGTGTAGTATGTGAAGACAAATGTTTCCAGAGAAACACAAACAAAAATGAAACAGGATACCCAACATTTCAGCGATTTGCTCCTTCATGAGGTTCTAACCTGAATAAAAGCACAACAAGATTGTTTCAGATGAGCAAACCAATCTGTCTGTTTCCCGAACTTCGGACAGAGTAATTATTAGTAATTATTAGTAATTTGGCAAATTCATCTTGCCTTAATGACTGGACATATATGAAAATATGCTGGATTCATTTTGATAAGCAGCTAGAAAATGAGGTGTAAAATCTAAAAGCCTCTTAAAGTATGGTGCAGAAATATGTGGATTACAATAACTACATACAGGCTATAATCTTTAACATTAACATGAGTCACAGCTCTAATAAATCAGCAGGTCTCTGTGTTCTCTGCGGTCCATTAACAGGAAGACAGTCAGTGGTACTCGAGCTGTGTCGTGCGGTGAAGAATTACAGCCAGTGACTCATTCTTCCAAGCAGAGAGAGAGCTGTAATAAAGGCTCAGCGAGTTTAGAACAACACACCTACATGGTGCTAAAATAAACCAGAGAGTAAGAAGGTGAGAGAAGGAGAGGTGAGAAGATGAGACACGTTCAAAGATGTGAGGAGGAGAGGCAAAAAAAAGAAAAAAAAAGAGCAGAGAACAAGACAGATTCAATTTTATCTTCTGTTTTATTACAGAGGTTTAAGAATTCTGATAGATTCAATAAAGACCTAACATTTTAACATCTCAATGTGAAATAAAACAGAGAAAACACCTCATTTGTCTGTATTAATATAAAATGGTTCAATAAATGATTAATATGTGGACAGAACCTCAGGTGGGCTTCATTTCCTTGTTGAATCATTACTAAAAATGTTGGCCTTCAGACATTACGTAATCAAACATTAATTTCACCAACCCATGGAATATTTGAATCTTTTAAAAAAGGGAGAAAATTGCTAATATTTACATTAAAAAGGATGTTATATTGTGAACACTTCTAGGAAGAGTCAAGATTCTGGCACCTTTAATGCGTTGACTCCACACCTTCTTTTAGCCTTGTCTTGTTCCAGCGGCTCGTTATATAACCATGCTTTATATTGTCAGGTCTTCTGAGTTGCTGCACAAACCCTTTGAGGAAAACAATCTCAAGGTTGAATGTCATAGATTTTTCTTTTCTCACTGATACATAAAGGTTTCAGACAAAATAAGAGTTACATAATTTTGGCTAAAGAATTCACATCCTTGCTTTGCTTAAAGTGGCCGTGACGTCAAATTTTTTGCAAGAATGCATTTTTGGAAAGATGACAATGATAAAACATTGCAAAATAAATTTCATGTCGCTGAGATGAACAGTTGTTGAGATATTTGCATGTGAAGGAACAGAAAGTGATGTCAAAACCTCTATATGACTGAATGTGAACAGAGCATCGTTACAGCTATATTTAAGAAAGAAGAATCTGATGTTTGTTAAGATTATTTCGAGTCACTATCAGAGAGAGATGAAGAAGAATCAGAATTGAATAATAAAACTGTTTCAATAAACAAAGACCAGGGAGTTTTCTTTGTTAGAGACTTCCCCTTTGATGTCACTTTAACTTAAGTTAAAAATAAAATATGCCAGTTATGAGACAAAATGGGTAAAATTGTGTGCATTAGTCCACGTTTCTTAAATATAAATATGTGTTCTTTGACTTTTGGTAATTGAAGAGTATGCATCTAACAGGCACTTTAATGTGAAACACCATTTAATACCAGCAAATAAAATTTGTCATTTTTTTAGTATTCATTTTATTTCTTTTAAAAACAAAACAAATTTTACATACACAAAATACAAATCAAAAATAAAATGAAAGGCAGCAGAAAGAGGAAAAAAAATCTTACAATATCTGCCCCTTTTTAAAAAAAGAAGATAAAATAAACAATACTAATTGTCTTTAAGTAACAAAAACAAAACAAAACAAAAACAACAATAATTCTCCTTGAACAAACATATAAGTACACATTATTCTTCTTCATATTTCTTCAACAAACCAATTTTAATCATTCTCTTAAACATAAACATTGATTTGTCATTTTTAACAACACTTTCCAGATTATTCCATAATCTTATCCCCTGAATTGACGTACATCGTTCCTTCAAACTGGTTCAAAATTTAAGTTTCACAAACATCTCAATCCCCTTAAGATTATAATAGCTCTCTCTTTTAACAAAATTTAACTGGATATTTAGAGGTAATATGTTTTTATGAGCCTTATGCATAACCTGCAAAATACTAAAGTCAACCAAATCATGGAATTTCAATCATTTCAACTGACAAAACAAGATATTGGCACATTTTACATTTCATACAACATTTTCACACACATTTTGAAATTTATTAGTTTGCATTATTGACTCAACATGTATAAAACATGTTGTTTTGTAGTTTATAATGAATAATACTGACTATTTATTTAAAAACTATTTTCAACACTTTTCAACCAGTTTTAAACTAAGGTCTTCTTTTATTTAGAAATGACTGATAAAGAGGTTTTAGTCTAACTTCCTGTGTGCAATAATTAATGAGATGTATTAAGTCTTAAATAACTTATAGCACAGAAAGTGAAAAAATGTGTTTGGTAGATTATTTGTTGTGACAATGTTTCTTGGCAGTAAATTCTTTACTGTGCACCTGATTGCCAGCACCTGAGGGTACCAGAAGCTCAAAACAAAAAGCAACACCAAAATAAGCTGTCTGACAAGGGTGATTTGACCATTGTTTTCATGTGGACAACCCAAAATACTCAGCTTTACTGCTCATCTCACAAATTTATGTTCCTAACAAATGTGGCACAATTTAAAAGGGAAATTAACAGGCTTTCAAACAGTATAAGATTTATTGCCAAGAAACATTGATACAACAGGGAAATAATCTGCCAAACACAGATTTTCTTACTTTTTGTAAAAAAAAAACCCACAATAAATTAAATTTATCCAGATGTCAGTTTTTACCACGTTAAATTGTAGCTCGGTTTCAAGCTGACTAAATTCTTGTTTTTGATCAGTTGTGGTAGCCATCTTGAATTAGTTTGTTTAGTTCTGAGTTCTGAGAGTTTCATTAATACCACTCATTGGGTCATAAGATAAATACATATTCTTAAAGATAAACAGATGAACACATGCCACACACACACACACATGACGTGAGCAAAACCATGTCAAATGAGTAACTTTGAAAAAATAAATGTGTGTACTAGTACCCTGAGTCAGTACGTAAGTATTTGGCCTTCTTTTTATTCTTCCTGGGGATAACAGTGGGAGTTCTGAAACAGAGGCGGACTGCAGAAACGACAAAGTGTCTGAGTGTGGAGGAGTCGGGGACATGCCTGCAGTGACAGACGCTGCGTGCACGCCGTCCATTGATCCCAGCAGTGTTTGTGCCGCGGCACAGTGGTTGAGCCCACGCTTCAGTCCCACACAGCTCACTTTGCCCAGCGCTCATTCACTTACCTACCCGTTACTATAGAGACACGGTGGAGAAGAATGCAGAGAGCTGGGTAGCAGACACAAATGCTGGAGACCTGAGTTGAATCCTAATAGAGAGAGAGAGTAAAAAAAAAACAGCTCTATGGTAAAATCATCCCTCTATTGGTTACATAATGCTGATGCAGGATTCTACTTTGAAGCTTAGAGTTCTCAAACTATTTCCCCTATTGATCAGAAACCCTACATTATTTACATGGATGTGTCATGAGTTTCTAAATATATATTAGAATCATTAAAGATGGAAATTGCAGTAAAGGGATTTATCAGCAATGACATTATTTCTGATCTTATACCTGTTACTGATTTTGTTTTTGTCAGTGCGTGTCAGTACCTTTTACTTTCAAACACACAAAAATACATATTATTCTATCAATTTTACAGATATTGAGCTAAGAGTCATTCAAAATACATGTTTTCAGCGAGACATGTTGTGATATTGTATAAGATTACAGAAAACCTTATTTCTGGGGTTGGACCAAATAGACTCCAACACACCTATTTTAAAGCAAATAATTTAAAATCAATTTTTAAATCAGCATGAAATATGATGCCTTTAATTATGATCATAAATCACATACAACAACAAAACAAAGGTTGCTGCTTTTTATCATAAGTCTGAAATTAGAAACCAGAAACTGAATGAAACAAAGACCATCTCTAACCTCATTCAACCTCTTCTTCAATCTTTTTTTAGTCTTTGCCTCTATCCTTGAAACCTTCCCCCTACCTCTTCTTTTTTGGGGTCACGATGTCTTTCTTTCTTGCCTGTTTTCTGTCTGCCTTGCTCAGTCTTTGCTCTGTAAATAGATAGTGTGTGTGTCCCTGAAAAGACAAGGAGAGGCAGAGCCAGAGAGCCACAGTCAGTTCTGAGACTGCAGCAGATTTCAGCCAATCACACGAAGGGATCTTCCGGCCCACGTGGCTTATTCATAAAAAAAAAAAAAAAAAAACAAGAGGAAACTCTCATCAATGCAACTCCATGCTGCCATTCATACATTCATCAATGATCTGAACCGAAGGAAGCTATTGAAAGTCTCATATTATTGCAGCATGTTTAATTATTTACAAAGCTTTATTTTTCACAGAGCTATTAAAAGAAAACAACGGCTCAGCGTTCTTTGAAGGAATTCATATAAATAAATGATCCCAAACAGCATGAAAATTAAATTGAGATGGTTCCTATTTCACATTCTAAACGTTAACTCGTCTGTGCTCTCATTTCACTATATTGTCCCAAATGCAATAGCTGAAACAAAGACAAGTTGCCAAAAATAACCCCTATATGTGTCACCTCACTTTAGTGTCCTCAATCTAAAAAAAAAACAGCTCCAAGCTGAAACTTATTCAGAATATACAAGCACCTCAAGACCTCAGTAAAACTTTCCACTTTATAATAATTCTGTTTTATAAGTTCTAGTTTCATGGCAACCACAAAAAAAAAAGAAAAAAAAAATCTCATGAGTTTTAGTCTCATGGCAACACATCCTGAACACATCCCAGTAATCGTCTTCGTCATGGACTTAGTTCTTGTTGCATAACCGTGTCTGGAGGGTTCATCGTGAATCAAGGATTAGTGGGTGTTGTGAGCAGATAAGAAGGTGTCCATGTTAATTATCACTCAACAAACTGCAGAGTGTCTGCAAACACTCACTATAAGAATATACGCACTTGATATATATTGATCAATTAAGGCAACAAAAGACAAAAGATTCTATAGAAGTTTGAATTTATTTTGACTATGGTCACCTTAAACAGTTACCGTAATGACTTTTTTTTTTAAATCAACACACAGTGAATGTAGCTGTGGTGTAACATCACAGACAACACACACCTAAATATCACTTTCCACATGACATTCGGGGGAAAAAAAAAAAAAACAGACTGTACAAAATATTTCTTTTAATCGCAGAAGATCATCCTAAAGCGATAGCTGGTGGCAGTCACTGAAAAAAACAAACAAAACAAACAAAAAAAAGAAATAAACCCTAATGGTAAAGCATTCCCAGCGCCTGAGAGAAAACACCAGTACATCACCATGGGGTCATACCACTGTGCAAAACATGGACATTTGTTCACAGCTGTGCAAAAATAGCAGCATCAGTATTCACTTTCGAAGCAACGGGTTCACAACACGTCACAATGACCTCCTCTCTGAAGACTCAACAGCAGGTTTAATCTTTACGTTTGGTTTCAAAGATCACCTTTAGCTTATAGATACTGAAATGATACATGTGCAAATAATGTCAGATCCTAATAAGATTTATTTTTCTTACTTTAAATAATCACATTTTAAATAATTCTGAATAAACAGGTTAGATTTGAAGAAAACCGAGGCCCCAAAGCACATTCTGCAGGACAGGGATGTTTGTTTTTGTTGTGATGCTCGGACTAAAACCAGCATTTTCAACGCAAGTGTACAAAACAACAAAAAAATGTCTCAAATATGGGATATGTACATGTAAACCATAACGCTTGAGGCCATTTTACAGTTGGCACATAAACAATTTAAAAGAAAATCTCTTAAAAAAGTGTACATTCCTATAGTTTCCAGTTTTTTTCTAAGACAAGAACAGACATGAAGTATTCCTGCTTGAACAGATTCACTGAAAGGTAACATTACAAAGTAGTGTTGGAAATGACATTTTTACAACAAACAGGAGACTGAAAACAGAGATAAACCACCCAAGTAATAAAATAGCCTTACACAGGCTACAGCACGGTGCTTTATCTGCAGATTTTAAAAAGTACTCATCGCAAAGTCGTGGAAACCAGTAGAAATAAAGAAACAAAAAGAAAAAAAAAGAACTCGTCATGATGCAAGAAACAAAAACCCCCTTTTTTCCATACCTGCGATTAATATAACTTTAAGAAAAAAAAGTCTGAGAACTGCCACATATATTTCTTCACTTCATCAGCTGAAGTGCACGAAAACAGCTGGCAACATCCATCCATTTAGGCCTGAAAAATCTGACAATTCGTACATGGTATTTATGCTCAGATTTGTTGAGTAAAGTAAAATGACCTTGTTTACACTGAGTGCAGACCCACATTTTAGAATTAGAACAACTAATCTGGAAAGCTACTAAGGTGAATAAACTTTTTTTTTCAAACTGAATCATTTAGTGTAGTTCATAACCTTTTTGCAATGAGTGCCTTTAATGTGTTGGTAAAATAAAATGAATGAATAAATAAATAGATTTTCATGATTTAATGCTAAATATGTGTTCTTGTTTTCCTACTAAAACTGGTCAAGCAAACTTTTTCAAATGGCACAATTCCATATCGGATCTCATTGTTTCTGTTTGTTTTCCTACTTTGCAATGAGCAACTTATTGTCTTAAGTCTGCAAACTAAAAGCACAGTTAACATCTCAAACGTGCCAAATAGTCTCCATTCAAAAGGCTTTGCCCTCTTCTTTCTGTGACATGGTCAGCAGCTTATCAATCAGCAGACTGAGATGTTAAAAAAAGCTCAATACCTCTGCTTACAAGGCTTAGGATTAGGTGCTGAAAGTGGACTGGGCTGATGGGGGTCAGGTGTGGAAATAAAAAACAAAAAGGGACTCCAACAAGCAGAAATGGCTGAACAGGTCAGCACCCTGGACAGCTCCGCCTCCATAAAATCCGTCTATTGTGCTCCAGCCTGGGAGCTCATCACCTCCCCAACATCCATTCCTTTACTCGGAATATAGGCTAAGCTTGTACGAAATAAAGATCTAAGTCTCTGTGTTGCGCACAATGACGTCAATCCCTCGGACAAGACGAAAGAAGACAATATATAACCGGCATGCATGTTTAAAAGTTTCTCTTTTTTTTTACGTTGTAACCTAAACACCATATTGATTGAAGTTGTGTAACATTAATGATGGACGTGTTGAGCCCAGACGTGGAGAAGCCTTCATCTCCGGCCTTCCCACAGTCAACCTGTTTACATTCATCCATGTGTTGTTCTGGTTCCATGTCAGCGGTCCAGGTTCGATTCGCTGGAGTCGCGCTGGTTCTTCAGGTCCTGGAAGACCTCGGTGAAAAAGTGCGGGTCCGCGTTCAGCTGCAGCATCTTCGCGCTCAGGCGGTCGATGATGCGCAGCGAGCTCTCCCAGAACACGTCCTTGTTGGACTCGATGATGAAGGGCTTGAGCGGGTACGAGATCTCGTTGCCCATGTAGGAGTAGGCGAGGTAGAGGCAGGTCTGGAAGGCGCCCTGCAGCTCGGCCGGGCTCGCGATGCTGTCCGTGATCGCGTCCTGGCACAGCAGGTACACGAACACCACGTTGGCCGGCGTGATGAAGCCGATGTCCTGCCAGCCCTGCATCAACAGAGTCCGGTCGATGTTCCGGAACCAGATCACCACCTCCCCGCTGTTTAGCTCCTTCAGCTTGTAACACCTGCGGCACATGAAGTCCCCCAAACACCGGAGCAGCTCCCCGGTGGACGCCTGGATGACGATCCGCCTGGGCGACAGCAGAGAGAAGCTGCTGGGCTGCTTCTGGACCGTGGACAGCCTCCCGCTCTGGACCGCGCCGTCGCCGTTCTGCGTGGGGACCGTGGGCACCGGGACGGGGATGGGGGCCTTCGGTTTCCGCTCCTCGGTTTGGTGCGTCTTCCGGCTGTTTTCGTTGTTGCGCTGCGCCACGGCCTGGCTGGACGGGAGCTCGCGGGCGGGCAGAGGGTTCGGGGTCACCTTTTTCGCGCTCTTCTTCGCAGAACTGGCCACCAGCTTCTTCCAGGACAGAGACACGAACATCGAGTGTCGCTTGAGGCTCTTGTCGTTCTTCAGTCCGTCCCCCGCGGCCTCGGCGTCGATGATGGACGCCTTCTTGGTGGCGGGGGATATGGAGAGGACGGTGCCCATGGCGTTTGCGGAGGACGGAGCGCGCTGCTGCCGGGGGATGGATGCTGCGGCAACTTCACCGCAGAGTCTTCTGCAGAGTGAGAGGCGGCGGAGAGCAGTCACGACACCCACTGAGGCTCCATCGACTTCTCTTTTTTAATGAGGGGCAGAAAGGAGCTGCTTTCTCCACCGGATGCAACAATATTCCAACAGATGCTCCCTCTGCGTCTCCGCTCTGCGGCACAAATCCTGCGCGTCTGGAACCTGAAGCGGAGATTAGTCGCTATGCGTAAATCCTCCACTTAAACCAACCCGGACTGACAGTCCAGCGGGCCAATCAGAGCGCAGATTGATGATCCAATCATCAGCGGAGAGCGGGTTGTTTTTAGGTCTCAGTTGCCATTGATAGATCTTAATTCAAGCTACTGCAGGTCAAAGTCTATTCTCCACCTGTCCAGTTAGTTTGCATCAGCTGTACTATAAAAAACAGACTGTTCTCCTTTTTTACTAACTCTGATGAAGCCAAGAGGCTTTTTGTGATTTACATGCCAGAGCACCTCATTTCACATGAATGTTCCCTGAAAAGGTGTTTGAAATAAATGTTGAACATAACTCACAAAAAACGAACATATTTTTTGCTTTATTAGGCAATCAACGTCAACTCTTTATCTCTTTTATTAAAATATCTCATCAGCCACCTGTATAATTTCAATTAAATTTCCAAAAATGATTGCAACTAAAACTGACTAACTTTTGAATATAAGTCAATTCAATTTGGTGAAAACATTAAAAAAAAAAAACCACAAATGAGTGTAACACAAACAGCTTTACAGAATTATTTGATACAATCCCCGACTATTATTTTAAATAATCAATAATTTGTAGTCAGCTTTGTTTGTCTGTTAGCAAATTATCTCATGAACCATTAGTTGGATGGTGAAACTTTCAGGAAATAATCACTAGTTATGTAAAACTAGTGATTATTTCTTGAATGTTTCACCATCAAATATTTCACCATACAAATGCAGCACAAGAAGACCATTGCAAACATTTAGAAAACAGACAAGATGGGAATAATTCAGTCAGTTTGACTGATTTTGTACTAAAATGTTGTTTTTCTGTTGTGGAGACTCATCCACAACATACAACTGTTGAAGTCAACCTCACATATTGAGTGAAACTTGATGTAGCTGAGATTCAATCAAAACACAATATAAACACAACATATTTTAATAGAGCATGCATTATAAACAAAAACAAAAAATCAAGGTTGTGTTTCTTTTGCATAACATGGCAGCTAACTTAGCTTCATGCAGGTAAAAAAGCGAACCTGTTCAATCCGGACAGAGCTGCATTTTCTATTTTAGCTCCACTGGGTGATCCAATTATTCTCAGCAGAACAGCTTCTCTAAGTTACGTGACCGTCTGATCTCCACTTGTAGTGGAAACAGATATAAACAGCAGTAAAGGTAACTATAGTCTAGCTTCATCAATCCTCCCAGATTAAATAAATTATATTTTGTTTAAATGGGAATTCACTGTCATTGTTTACAATAAGAAAATCATGAGGTGAAACTGATAAAGAAAACATTATATTCAGATGAGCCTCATAATAAGGAGAATCAAATAGTGCAAATTAACACAATCTTCTTTGACATGATTAATCAATGAAACACAAGGAAAGGTGATAATGTCACACCATGTTGGCTTTTTATTTCCATGTATCTGTATATCATATAATCTAATTACCTCCCTTTTTCAGAGATTCCTCACAAAGAATCAGCACACACACTTTGCTGCATCCACCTCCTCTAGGGGGCAATCAGTTCATCCCAAAGGCTTTCTGTGGTACTTTCCTTCCTGTGTTCCTCTCCTATCTCTGTGTCCTCTGAGTTTTGACAGAGTGAAACTACTTTGTTCATTTGGTGATAATTCTATTGTCACAAAATTTAAACAAAGACACATTAACTCGTCATGTTTAAAACCAACCAGCTGTAGAATAAAGACAATCAAACCCAAAATTAATCCTTAATTCAGCTTTGTTTCACCTCATTTCCTACTGAGGTGACACAGACTAAATATATCACAGAGGTAAAGTAATTAATGCCAAATGCTGTGCTGAGATGAAACTGATCAAATAAAAGGCCGTAATGTCCTGCAAGTGTGAACTGCTTCCTGTTAATCCCAAACACGTTTGATCGAGCCGCTGTTTGATCATAAATCAGATCATCTGATGAAACTCTTTCATCCCAAATCAAACAGGCTGCAACAGGAAGTGAGGAAGGAACAACCTATCAAATGGGCAGCATAAAGCTTAATGTGCATCAATATGAAGAGGATAGCATTCACATGACTGGAGTTAAACAGATAAAAAAAGAGTTAAATTGTTATTTCTTTTAAAATGTTTAATTTCATACCTTTAATAAATCTCATGTTTTTTTCATTATAAATGTAATTTAATTATTTAACTACACCTTGAGATTCAATATAGGGTGCACAAAATGGAAAGAAATGTAAAAAAGAAAAGTATCTTTATTTACTTGTTTAGTGGCTATAATGCTAAATATCTTGTATTGGAAAATAAAATCGGACAGGGACAAAAAGTGTGAAATTTTGCAGTTAGTCATACAGTAACTGCAAATGTAAGACAAGTTCACAGCAAAGAGAAGAGATGCTTTAGGACACATTTAAATGGTACAAATCTTTATAAACCATGCTTCTTATTCATTTACATAATGACAGGTTCAGTAAAAAATGAATCACTTTGTCACATTTTCTTTTACTGGATGGAAACAACTGAAAGGTTGAACAAAGACAACAAGTGGGAGATTAAAAAGTTTAGTTATAGGTTGTGAGAAAGACAAAACATTTAGGATAATGAGATTTTTCTCACCTAAATTATATTAACAACAATAATAATAAAAATACAATAAGTTATGTTTAAATAAAATGACATCCCATTGCAAATAGTAGCAGATGAATGTTTTCTGTAGTATTTTTAGTTTATTTGAAGATCACATGATCTTACATAGTAAAACTATTGTGCTGCCAACACATGACAAAACTGTCTAATTTACCTGAACAGCTTTTGGTGCCATGTTTG
>JARVGW010000136.1:7307649-7341560 GCA_031762495.1 Anablepsoides rubrolineatus
CTATAACCCAAGACAATGTTACAGGTATTAAATTGTAATTGATATTCTTGTAGCTGATTCTTTCTACATGCTTCAAGCGCCAACACATCTCACCAGATCTTGCAAGAGATTACACATTCATCATTTACAAGGTTTCAATAAAGCAGCTGTCCATCCCTTCTTGAGAGGATTTTAGTTGAATACTGTAGCATGCGAATGTACCTTTGAGGAACAAGTAGGCCTTTAATCTGTTTAGGATTCCTGCACTTTTAAAACCAAGCAAAACAAGCATGCTAAAGGACTGTTTGCAAAATCATCATCCTGTAAAACACTCTTCAGTTTCATTTTAAGAAACCAACTCTTCTAAAGCCCAGTTTAACCATCCAAAAACCCGGATGCTGTAAATATGAGAACAGTGTGAGATAGGAGTGTAGTTTTTAACTCTGTTGAAGCTCTTTGCAAAAACACAAACAAGTGAAATTCTACTTTAACAATAAAAGCAAATGTTAAACATCTTTTAAAAGTTTAGCGTTCATCAGACTAACAGTTCTCGACACAATGGAATGCATTGTTTGTCAGAGTTTTTCAGGAGTCTGGGTGCCCAACACACATTGGATTACTTTAGGACTTTAAAACATCAAAAGCTTGATGGGAAGAGTTGGACTGTTGTAGGGAACTCAGGTGGAAGAGTACATGGCTGGAGATATAACCAAAAATGGGGTGCAGAAATAGGATGATGTGATAATCTTACTGTAAATGCTGGGTATTCTTGCCCTTGTTTGGAGAGGAAAACATTAAAGTGTTGCTTTGTTAAAGGTGCAGTATGAAGGAATACATTGTGGGCACCACCAAGTGGAGTCCAGGTGCAAAGGACAACAGACTTTTACAGTCATACAGACAAAACAAACCCTTCCCAAAACAAAAATGCACTTTATTTATCTAAAGCACAGTTTTATTCTGTGGCTGACAATAACTTCTGTCATAACCTTTATGCATATTCTGCATATAGTGACAACTAGAACATTTCAGTTTTTATTATCTGACAGGAAAAACAAACAAAACAAAACAAAAACAAAGACAACAACCCGAGATGTCAGATTTTCCTTTTAGCAAATCAACTGAAGCCTCTCCATGTTTTGCAATAATCAAATACATACATACAAAAATGCTTATAAGTCAAAACCTATTCAACATAGGAGCTTCAGATTTTGTTTGTTTGTTTGTTTGTTTTTTAGCTCTGATGATGGACTATTCATCGGGCCCACCAATGAACCCCCACATCTCTAGAGGACCCTCACCCCACCTAAAAAGAGGGTGTCTGGACATACAAAAAAGTCCTTATAAATCAATGGTGCTTTGCGTACATGCGGGGTTCAAAGATGCTACCGCTATGCTGTATTGAGTTTAAATAAATTAGCCTGTAGGAACATTTGGTATAAGTACAACACAAGAATACATTATTTCTCTGAAACAAAGAGGATGGAGAACATGCAAACTCCAGATAGACCCTTGGTCCAAACCAGAGATTGAAAAGACTTTCTTGATGTGAAGCATCAGTAACCACTAATCCATCATGCTGCTACATAAGTGCTACTATTGTGTGTCATGTCCACATATTTACTGAATGAACAAAATAGAGTCACATAGAAAAGTTGAACATGTTTGTACTGTAGGTATACAACGCATGGAGAAAAATGCTTTTATGAGACCCGTGTTTTTCATGTATTTAACATACACACGCAACCAAACAGGTGGATTTAACACAATGAGACATGCAAACAGATAAAAGCTCAGATCTACTTGGGAGGAAGAACATCAAAGTTTGGCAGTAATCAGATTCTCTCATGCAAAGTGCCAGTCTTCCTCAGCTTGTCATTTACGATGCAACTTCTGAACAGATAACGAACTAAAAAGGGATGTTCAGCCACTGATGATATCTGGAGCTTTGAGGAAACATTGTCTCGCATGAACAGTTCTTCATGATGATAACGAGCCAGTTAGAGGGAGAGCAGCGGAGCAGTCAGAGATAAAATAAGATCAGGAATCAAAAACACTCAAATCAAAAGCGCTGTTGGTGGCAGACTGCCCAATCATGATCTACACTTTTATATTGTCTACAGAACCACAATTCTTTAGTTGTCTGAGCTGCTTCAACAATGAGAAACAAAATTATTAGGTTTATAATGTCAGTGAAATCAGAAAGACATTGGTAGGTTTTCAAATGTTCTTTGGTTTTAGAAATAAGTTCCCAACAAGGTATTTTAAGGGGCTCAGTATTTGGTCAAAACAAAATTAGACAAATGTACTGCAACACTCTGGGTTTCAAAAAAGATCTGAAGACAACATAGGTTCTAAATTAAGTTGGATATTATGAGGCACTTCATTGTATTTTTTTTTCACATTCAAGTGAATGGATTTCATCCCTCCCTAATCCCTTGAATATGCTGGAAACGAATGAAGAAATTATTCCGGCACGCATCGTGCCGGAATAAAATAAGAAAAGTGGTCAAAGAAAAACAGAGAAACTAAAAATGGAAAAGTGTTTCAGGGTGAGAACAAAGACAGAAAATGAGATACAAAAATAAACTCACAAAAGTAAATCTGTCCTCTGGGGATTTTTTGTTTCAGAAAATTATTTTAAAATTACAAATTGCTAAAATTGCAGAAGTCATTTGCTGGTGATGCTCAATGATGCTAACTGAATGTTCTTGATTTACTGATTATTACTGATCTTTTGCACCTATAAACACCTCATTATATTATACAATTCATAGTTTTTTTGTGTGTTTTTTTGTAGCACTTTGAGATTTTTGTTAATGAAAAGTGTGGTATAAATTAAATTTATTATTATTATTATTATTATTATTATTAAAAGCTGGCATTTTGGTAGTATTCTGGTTTGTATTAGTATGTTAGTGCAATATCAAACAGAAAATAAATCAGCAATAATCTGGAAAGGATTGTAATGATATTTACAAAATTCACAATTATACAGTGATAAATAAATACATACAAGTGGAAAACTTTCAGCGTCCAAGTTTTTGTATGGAAAAATAAAATCTGAGAAATATTGTGAATAAGCCCAAAAACATGCAAAACAATTGTAATTCCAAAATGATAAAAGTAAATTTACATTTAAGCTTCTTCAATAATTGTTTCTGAGCCTACAGTTCAGAAACACACCCTTCGCTATCAAACACGTCTGGTCATTTATTTGCTGATGGAAAACAGAGCTAAGAAAAAAAAAAGAAAGAAATCTGTTTGCAAAGTTTCTTCACCAACAGTTCAGTCTGACCAGCAGGGGAGAAGCATGAGGGAAGCAACAGCACATGGGAAACGCATTTGTTCTGTTTTAACAACAGTGGCACACCCAACAGCATCAGCTGCCAAAAGATACACATCAGACAAGACGGTGGATATTTTCAAAGACCAGTACTTAAAAAAGGTGCATGGATGAGCTCAAAACTACTGACGGATCACAGAAAGCAAAGCCAGAAATTTGACATGAAATTTGATGCTTTTAGTAACACAGGTAAGGCTGACTGAAGAGTAGCTTTCATCATGCTTCTCATAAAAACAAAGCTACACCAAAATAAATGTAGCCTATGGCAAATAGATAGGGCCCACCGTACTATCATTTTCCATTTAACAAGCAGACGTAATATCACCAAGTGCCTCTGGCAAGCTGTGATATGTCTGCTACTGAAAAGGTGATGCTAGTTGCTAATTCCACTGTCAGTGATGTCACTCAGAGATCAAAGTCTTATAAATCATTGTCAAACTAATAGCATGATTTCCTTCTGCAAAATGGAACAAAAACCTATGTTATCAGATTGTAATAACATTTTTGATTAAATAAATATTTATTTTCTATGAGGTCTACTGTCAGAATGTAGCATGAGTCTGAGCAGACGTTACAAGACTTTCTTCTTCTTGTACAAAACCTCCAGGTGCCGCTGCACAATAAAATGTAAAATTTGACTTAGAATAAAATTAGTGTGTTATCAAGCACTAATAAAAAAGCAAAAGCAGCTGATGGTGAGTTATAGAAGCAGGGAATAAGGCTGAGTAGAAATGTGAGGACCATATGAGACAAGATGAAAGTTTAGATTATTTTATCAAATAAGTAAATATATTAACACTGGGCTTCAAGTGAAGAAACTATATTAGAAATATTGACCATTTGGTGGAAAACCGTGGACATGACTTGAAGGCTGCGTATCCTCTAAAGTCAGCCAGACTGACTGACTTTGAGGCTGCTTAGAAACAGCTGGGAAATAGATAAAAGCTTTGAAAGTTCTACACTGGCTTTAATGGGGCCTGACTATCTATTGGCTTGGTTTCAACATTACAAAGCTGTGCCTCCAATTGGTAACTTTTGCCCCCAAAGCTGAAAAAGGAAAATAAAATACTACATTTATTACAAGTACCATCATTATTTTTTTAAACTGCAACTTAACATCAGACCAGTTCAGTGCGAATCCAAAAGAACAACAGAAGATAGGCTAAAGCTTTTAATAATAGATAAGTAAATATCTTGAAACAAAACAGTGAAATGATGTGCAAAACTGGTGCAAAAAGCAATACAAAGTGTTAAAATATTACCTGCTGCCTTTATTGCCAACAATAATAAATTAAGATATCTTGTTCTGAGAAAATGTTTGCAGTCATGTGCAATATAGTGAGAATTTGCAGGATCTGTTTTTTGAAGTTGAAGATGGCTCTCAGCTACATAACTCAACATCAATGCATTTGTTTCAGTTACAGCCATTTTCATGTTGGTATTTTTAGCGGTGATGGCTTTTTTACATTCACACATGACAAACCCTTTGGACGTTTACCTGTATAATGAACCTCATAAATCTGTACTTTTCAAAATAAAATAAAAAATCCATATTAATCACACGTGGGGGGGGGGGTGCAGGCAGATTGTCAGCTGCACCAATATCAGAAGAAAATGAATATGGAAGAACTTATTTGTAGCAGTAGAGTGGGTTGGAAATGGATATTTGATGTTATTAGTTGTTTAAACTATGTCCTACAGGCTCTGACATGTTACACAAATTTGAAGCTGAGTTTAAAGTGGTTTAAATACGGACAATCTGTACAACTTGACATGTCTTTACATTAAAGTGACTCTAGAAGTCAATCGGTTATAGATGTATATTCAGTGATTCATTTCTGAAAGCCTTTAAAATCTGTTCACATTATTGAGATATTTTGCTAACAGACAAACAAAGCTGTATCAAATAATTAATGGCAAAGTTTTCAAAGCATACCTTGTATGATTAGTAAGTGTTCAGATTATAAATCGAGGTTAAGACTCAAATACCACACCAAATCTGAGCTCAACGTAAGTAAAATCGACTATAGAGAAGTTTGTGTTTGCTAAGGTCCCCTTGCTCTGGGATCCATCTTGAATTTGATTATTTAACAAATATTTTCTGAGAATTTCATTAAAATCCATAGAGATTCATGACGTTTTGTTCACAAAGAACCTGCAAAGGGATGGGCAAAAACATTGTTGCTCAGCAGCGAGTGATGATAAATGAGCCAGTGTTTGTGGCAGGAAACAAAAATGGTGAAACAAAAAAGTCTTTCCTGCAGACATCAGAGCGTTCGGGACAAACCGGAGCTTTTTTTTTTTTTTTGTCCTGAATCCAAGGTTTGACTGTGACTGTGTTCCTCTCCCCCCATACCCTGGCACAGTCAGTTCCACTTTAAACACACATGTCTACAAAAGATCTTCCAAACATGTTCCAAAGTGCAGACTCATGCCACCCATCACACAAATACACAAACATACACACAGTTTAAAGTCGTTTTTTATTTATTTATTTTGTTTTACCATACACGGTGCCAAACCCACATTGTCATTTAATCTTTATTTCTCCCCCATCTCTCCGGTCCTGATTAGACATTTAGCTTGTCAGAGCAAGATAAGATCTTTTACGATGAAGTTCTCTTCTGGTGAGGATGGGGGCTCTTGCTCTAAACCCGAGCATTGTGCACAAATGTGAGCATGTGCTCCCGTTATGATTAAATGAGGGCTGTTGGTGTGCGTCTAACACAAAAAAATAGGTCTCAAACACACATGGATACATATAGTAAATCCAGTTTCTATGAACACCTGCGGCACACTGACCACCAATGAAGGGTTGTGACACGCACAGACACACACATAAATGACATTGTTGGCCCTGCTAAGCACTGCAGTCACAACTATAGACGAGAGCAAAGACATTCCTCACTCGTCTGAGTTGAGCTCTCTGCTCTCAAGCCAAATGATTAGAGCGCTTTAATCAGTCGAGGCTCTGAAAGGACAGTTATCTCCCAGCGTTTCATATCTCTCACTCTGCGTCTCTCATTGCAGCGCTCGCTTTTCCCTCAGCGACAACCTAGCCATGTGATAGGCATTTTCCTTCAGAAGCCACGCGGAGATACAGACATTCAAAAGGACGGAGCATGAGACAGAGAAAGAGTGATGCGTGATGGCATGTCCAGCATCTTTCAACAGAGAGAATCATTGTCCCGGCAGACCTGCGGAGCGACCCACAGGTGTGGCTTAACTTGGGCTGCATCACAGTTGGTCACTGTGTGCACACATCTGTATGTGTAAGGGAGCCAGTGAACACGAGAGTGAGTGAAAGAAGATGACAATTTATGTCAGTGGGGATAAAAGGAAAATAGTTGATTTCAAAGTGTAGATTCTCGAAATGCACAACTTATTTTTCTTTTAAACACTTTTAGCTAGTTCTGCACAACAGTTGAAAACTGACGTCATTCTAAAGAAAAATAATAAACTCACAGACAATCAAGCACTTATATCACTCATATTTCTCTTCTTGGCTTGTATTTAGTTCTCACATTGAAGGAATCTGCAAGATGCAGCTCAAATACACTGCCTGCCCCCCCCAAAAAACTTGCTACTTGAATTTAACTAAGGTCTATGATGTGGGGTTGCTGCAGTTGATCAGGTCCAGGTTCAGCAACAGTCAGAATGAGGTAAGCTGACTACCTGAATATACTGAATGACCAGGCAACACTGGATGGAAATAAATCTTGTGACATCCAAAGAATGTCACTGTGAATGTGTGCTGTAATCAAACAAAATATTGTGTGTATTGAGTGTGGGGCCATTTTTTTTACTTGGTGATGCCTTTTTTTTTTGGGCCAGGCAATGTATAACAAGTGCTGAAGCCTCAAATTTTTATTTCATTCTACTAGATAAAAGTGAATAGCAAACAAATAAAATGTGATTTAGTTTAGAACACTCCTATTGATCTCACAGTTTCACAATCACCTCTGAAAAGTTATTAATTTCAGCTTCAACTTGGGAAAATACCTTCTAAACAGACTTTTAGTTTACTGCTCCTCACTTGCGGGCCTGGTTGTTGTTCCTTGAAATCCAGATACAAAATCTTGTGTAGGAATCTTGCAAGCATATAGATATTTTTCTTGTTTAGTGACAGTTCTTGAATCATTGTCCTCATGAGGTTACTCCTCACTTTCCCACCCTGTGGCCCAAGCATTCATTGGATTTGTTTCCCCCTATCCATGACCAGTCAATTATTTCACAGGTTACTTTTCATTTTGAGAAAGTTTGTGAAATCGGCTTGTTGCAGAGCATCATCTAGCAGTCAACATGGACCTCCAGAGCCTCTGTGATACTACATCCCACGTTGACCTTGACATGGGCTATGAATGAACAGTGGGAGGATTCAATAGAACAGCACAAAGCTTCACTTTCAAACTCTGCAGACGTGTGTTCATGTGTGTGAGAGACAAAGACCAAAACTTTTGATGTTTTCTGACAAGGTGCTACACAAAGTACAATAAAAGCAGTGCGTTTACCCCCAGACAAACTTTGGTGGGACTAGAAAATGTGTTATCAACCCATCTGCTGAACCTGACTCTATCTGCATGTCTGTCCGACTGTCAGCCACCTTGCAGAGCTGAAGCCTGCATGGATTGTTTTATGATGACATATCCACTGTGCCTAGAGGGCCACCTGACATTCCTCACCCTGAACCCCCTCCACACACACACCTACACACACGCACACACACAAACAGTAAGACTACCCCCCACCACCACCACACACACCATCAACACCCCCTCCACCAATCTCCCTGTGTTATCACTCACTGCAGGCAACTTACAGCACACACCTTTTCACCCTGCAGTTTTCTCCATCTGGCCATTTTTATATTCTCTTAACACTTTATATAAAAGTAAAAACACACAACTTACATCATTTTAAATATTTGTGTTTCCTTTTGGGTTTAAAGAAAGTTTAGTAGCTATGTATCACTTTCAATTGATGTTTGTCAATGTAACACAACAAAGTCACACAAAAAAAGTATATTTTGCTTTTTGAAAGAAGGAAATTTGAATAATATAAATACTTTTTTAAGTCAAATTATATTTCCAAACTCTTCAGAGTCACAACCAGGATTCGGAATGAGATGATTTTGCAGAAGATAAACAGATTTGATTGATCAGAAACCCAATCCAACCAACAGATCCGTGACTGAGGAAACACGTGGTAACTTACCACCAGAGTCCGATGATGTTGACCGGACAGAGCAGGATAAAGAAGATGGCCAGTTGGATCCGTGAGAGACGAACCGTCATGTTGATAATCCCCAAGAAGTTTCCCCAGCAGAGTTTAATGTGACGAGCTCAGCCAACACCGACAGCGATCTGTTCCTAAATACATAGGAGGTCTTTTTTTTTTCAGTCAAATCTCAACGCAGAGAGTCTGTCAACCAGTGCGCAAAGGTCCAGCTCCTCTCCAGTCGGGCGCATCTTAACGCGCAGCAAAGCTGGTCAAGTGGCTCGAGAAGAGATGTCCGCTTTCAAAGGTGTGGTTAACCTCGTCATTATCGTTGTGCTCTATCTTTCTTAGCGCGACTACAAGGTTTGGAAACGGGGCCGAGGAGGAGAAGAGTCCAGGCAGAAGCGGAGGCTGATCCGGCTGCGCGCAAAACCAGCTGAGTGGGAGAAGAGCGCAGAGCGTCGCCGCTCTTTGGAGGAGTTTTCACGCGATTTATTTATTTGTTAGTGACAGCAAACCGGAGAAAAGCTGCTACAGGTTGGACAAAAAAAAAGTCTGAGATGTTGTCCGCTGTGAACAGCTGAAGTTGGGGAGATGAGATGCCCACCGGCTGCAGGTAGAGGCGTCTCTCCTGCGCACTCTGACAGCGTGTTTTCCTTGGATGGGTCTTCTCCCACCTTGGTGTGTGACGTCGCTCCGGGCGAGGTGAAATCTTCGCTGTCAATCAAAGAGGGAGAGAAAGAAACTGCAATTAGTTTTAGGGGAGGCGGGCTGGGAACAGGGACCGGGGTGTAAACACAGTAACACAGCAGGCGCGCACAGAGAGATAGAGAAACATGTGTTCACGATTTCTAAAAGATCTCCAACATACCGGGAGGTTTGGGGTCCCATGTCTGTTTTAGGGTTATAATTTGTTCATATTATGAAAACTAAATTGTGGCAAATATATGTTTTTTTTCAGCACAAAAGAAGCAGGGGCACCACTAAAGAAGGGCTGTGAAGGGGGCAATGACCGCCCCCTATTGCCTCCGACTGTCCACCCAACCTCAAGGTAATGCCACTACCAGACTCCCTGGCAACTTAACTTTCTAAGCCACACACACACACCCTGAACTGGAGGCATTATTTATTTATTTATTTATTTATTTATTTATTTATTTATTATAGTTTCTATGATTATATAAGTCTTACTCATGATATTTTATAAGGTTTTGTTTGATGCAATTATTTATGTAATTTTGAGCACAAACCTAAAGAAAACTCCTTGGGGCTTAAGAGGTTAAAATTGTGAGAAAACATGCACATTTTCCATTTCAGTGTCACGTAATTTTGCAAACCGTGAGGCCACATTTTGAAAGGCCAGTTTTAGAAACTCATGGCCCATGTTTGTGTGTATTTGTAGCTACACACAATATTTATTGTCCACTTTCACCCACATCATACCTGACTTTGGTCCAGAAATCTTTTGTTCCCACATCATGTATGGTGTCAATTAGTTATGTGCACACAAATGTAATAGTTGAGCTGTGACTGTGCTGAAGTCAGTAATTTAACCTGTAATAATAATACTAATGTTAATAAAACAGAAATTTTGTTATGGCTTTGGGTTGCACTTTAGGAATGTATTTTTTCCCCCTGAATTCATATGTAATTATGTATGTGTGTTTCTGTGTGAATGCTTTATGAAGTGGGTGGTGCGTGTGTGTGGAGAGAAGGTTAAGGGGGTGGTGGGTGTTATTATCACCTATCTGGCCAAGGGCAAAGCCACTGAAACACAATACGGCTGTAGTGCTGTCGCTCATAAAAGCCCTGTCACCCGACATCGTTCCACAGCAGTGACACAATCATTCCCAACGCTGCCAAATTCACCCTGACAAATCCCACATGTCTTTCACTGAAAGTCTTCTTTCCATTTATCAAAAAAAGACAAATTATGTGTGAGCAATAGCTCTCCTGCTTATTTATTTACATTATCTTACATTGTCTTTATTCTCAGGATTCAGAAAAAGATAATGAGACAAATCTTTTCACATATATTACATCTAAAGGTGCTTATTAAAAATTCCAGATTACATTGTAAGTACAATAACAATAAGAAACACATATTTTAACATATGGTATTGTACTGTATTAATGTATTATACATATCCACAACTGTCCATTGTGACAAAATGCTATTTGTCATTAACTTATTGTAAATGACAAATAAACATTTATAAATGCCAAAAGTTAGTCTTTAATGTGAAAAATCATAATTTTTAAAACTTTGTTTTAAATGTCAATATTTTAAACTATTGTTCAAACATGTAACTACTGTCAACAATGATGATGTAGCAAAAAAAAAGTGTCATGTTAACACACCAAATAATCCCATCCCATCCAAAATAGTGTACAGTTTTACACTTTCCCAAAAAGTCTGAAATGTTTAATACCAAAACAGATTTGGCTCAGTATTTGGAAAGAAACAGGACAGTTTAGTCTCTTTTTTTTACCTTAATTATCACATAATAAACACTTATTATTAATTTATAAAGTGTTTACAGATGAATTAATAACCTATCTATAAACTCTTTAAAAGCCATCTATAAGGGGAGCCTTATTGTAAAGTGGTACCCATTTTTCTGTCCATAGAGTGAGATTGCAACACTTTGTAATGAAACCTGTTTTTGACATTAATATTGTAAAATCAGTTATGTGATCGTTATAGTGATGTGAGCAGTCATGTGCAGATACAGTTAATGTCATCAGCATGTTTTATTTAATTCTGCATTTTGAGATAAAACATATACTTTTATTTATTTATTCTCTCTCTCTCTCTCTGGTCTTGTCTATTAGTGTCTGTAGAAAGGAGAGAGAGAGAAAAAAAGATGCTTCTGGGCTCTGCAGGAAGAAGTGTATCAGTATTTGACATTGAGACAAATGCAGCTAAATTAAAACACTGATTCTTTTTTCAGCTCAGAGTTCCATATGTTTGGGCAGCAAAGTTGCAAATATAACTTGTTCTTTTCTTTACTAACTGCTTTCTCTCAGCCACCATGACTTGCCTTCCTTCCGTAGTTTCTCTCTCATTTTGTCCCCCCCACCACCACCACCATCCCCATCCCCCTTTCTGCTGTATGAGTGTGTTTTGTTAGGGAGGGCTGATTCTTCATACTTGGCTGAGGCTTTATGGACAGTAAAGATCTGATTTCAAAGTCCGGCAGGGTGTTAGGCCTGGGGTCTTGGCTCAGCTTTAGCTGCCTGCTGGGTGGAGAACACTGCGCAGCCCCTGACCAGATGGCCATCGGCCCACATACAGTAGATTCATATTGTGGGTGATGTGAACTGCTGACATTCCTGTCTGTGAGCAGCTCCATTCTTCAGCGTCATGGTCATCAAGTTGCCCTGATCTCCTGAAAATGACTCAGCGTTAGTGTTTGAATGCTTTGACACTGTGCAAAGCAAACAGTTTTGCAAATAAGACAATGCACATATAGTGAACCATCACTTTTTTTTAATTTTCACTCGAGAATGACAATTATCTGTGTTAGCCATCTTCAATATTAAAACTGAATCCAAATAGTGACAAATTTTAGATGCACATCCAATAATTATAAACGTTTCATTAAAATCTGCTCAGTCATGAGCTATTTTGGTAACAGACACACAGTTTATCACCTGTCTTTGCCTTTCAGTGGCAGATGATATGGCTAAAAGTTAAAAGCATAAATAGGCCAACACTGGTTCATTGAGTTTTCTAAAAAAAAAAAAACATTTTAGCAACATCTAGTGACCAGAGCTTTCAAGACTAAAGATTGGTGCAATTTTTCAGGCCTTCTTTTTTTCTCCAGACTGGAGTTCCCTTACTTGTTTACTCCCTCACTGTTTCATCCTAATCACATAGCTCAGACTGGAGATATGTGACATGTTCCTCAAGCGTGGATAATACATCTGTGGAGACTTAGGTCAGCGCAGCAAAGGAAACCGCCCTGATGGATATGGAGCTTTACTAAGATCTGCCAACAGTGCATTTTTTAGTCATTACATTAAACTTATAACGTGAGTTTTGTTCTGCAAAATATTTTGTTGTTGCAGAAGAAAAGAACAAGAGGAGAGGAACAAGAATTTACTAGTGGCACGAAGAACCACAACAAAAAGAAAAAGCTGGAAAGTCGTTACGTAGTGTAGCTGTCATTTTCCCCAGGAGTTTGTTCTTTCAGTGTGGAGAGAAAAAATGTCAGCAATTATGAGAACTCTGAATATTTACCATCTTATGAATATGGGTTTTGTGGAATAGTCACAAATAGTTATCCTATCATTTTAGATAGCTCTTTGAATGGCTTCAATTAAAAAAATAATGAAAAATAAATATATATAGCTAATATAGCTAATGGATAGCTGCTGTGTGAAAAGGCAGGGTTTTCTGACAGCTTTTTTCCCCCTGTCTCATTCATCTCTATGCAGTCCTGTGATGAACTGGTGACCTGTCCAGGGTGTACCCCACCTCTCGATCTCGGAGATACCGCATGGAAAAGTAGATAAAATGTTTTTCTGTTTAGTTCCCCTTGGTTTTACGGGGCAAACCCATTGAGATCATATCTCTTTTTCAAGGGAGGTCTGGGACTGTGGGAAGAAACCAGAAAACTCACATGAGGACGACATGCACACGCCACACAGAAAGATCCCAGGTCCAAACTGGGGATCAAACCCTGAACCTTCTTGTTGTGAGGCAACAATGTGAACCACTAATCTACTGTGGTACTGACAATGATATTAATGGATGGATGGATGGGTATAAACTCCCCTCATTAAGAACATCCATTAAATCTGTCCGTCTGTTCATTTTCTTCCACTTATCCGGGATCGGGTCGCAGGGGCAGCAGCCTAAGCAGAGAGATCCACACTTCCCTCTCCCCAGCCACTTGGGCCAGCTCGACCGGGGGGAGTCCCAAGGCATTCCCAGGCCAGCTTAGAAACATAGTCCCTCCAGCGTGTCCTGGGTCTTCCTCTGGGCCTCCTCCCAGTGGGACGTGCCTGGAACACCTCACCAGGGAGGCATCCTAACCAGATGCTCGAGCCACCTCAACTGGCTCCTCTCGACGTGGAGGAACAGCGGCTCTACTCTGAGTCCCTCCCAAATGACTGAGCTTCTCACCCTATCTCTAAGGGAGAGCCCAGACACCCTGCTGAGGAAACTCATTTTGGGCGTTTGTATCCGCGATCTCATTCTTTCACTACCCAAAGCTCGTGACCATAGATGAGGGTAGGAACGTAGACTGACCGGTACATCGGGAGCTTTGCCTTTTCGCTCAGCTCTCGCTTCACCACGACAGACCGGTACAGTGCAGATGCAGCACCAATCTGCCTGTCGATCTCCTGCTCCATTCTTTCCTCATTCATGAACAAGACCCTGAGATACTTAAACTTCTCCCCATGGGGCAGGACTTCCTCCCCGACCCGGAGAAGGCACCCTACCCTTTTCCGGCTCAAGACCATGGTCTCGGATTTGGAGGTACTGATCCTCATTCCGGCCGCTTCACTCGGCTGCAAACCGCTCCAGTGAGAGCTGGAGATCACGATCTGATGAAGCCAATAGAACCACATGATCCGCAAAAAGCAGAGATGGAAGCCTAAGGCCACTAAAACAGATCCCCTCCTTGGCAATAAATCAAATTTCATATTTTGCAAATACCATTAGAAACATGTCCCACTGCACTCAAACACTATAAAACTGTTAAACTATCACATTGTTTGGAAAACACCAGGAAATTTACTCATGCAAAATATCTAAACACTTTCTTGTAGGAACTTGTGGTGTCCTCTATGCTCTGTCATTGAGTTTGGGAGCACTGGTCTGGATGATGAAGCGTTCCCTCCCTCCCTCCTTCCCTCCCTCCTCCACCTAGGAAAAGCTAACAGTCCTAACCCCTGTCCTGCCACACCTATCATGTTCACGCTGCACACACACATTCCCCCTCTGACACTGGTTTCATCTGGGCGTGAAACAGATTCCTACTGTCTGCCAGAATGCACCACCTATCTCTCAATGTGATTCTTATTCACCCTCTTTTTCCTCTTTTCTTTTATTTTTATCTCTTTTTTATTACATTTTATCTTTTTTTTTTCTGTGCCACAGATGTGCCCCTTTTGTTTCCATGGAAAATGCCCTGCCCTGACTGCAGTTCCACAAAACACATTCCCGGGTGATTACGATCAGAAATGATTAGAAATCCCATTGGGGCCAATATTTTATTTGACAGCTTGAATTAGATCTAAATAAGAAACACATGATGGCCCTAACCTTTTTAAAATAAACCACAGTCATCCTTGGAATCCCCAGGAGAAAGGCATGTTCATGAAATACTTTCATAACTGGCACACACACACACACACACACACACACACACACACTGAGAATGTGAGAAAGATTGTTGTATAAATTATTAATGCCTCCCGCTGACGCATGATTTTACATGTCGAGAAGCAGAAAGTCGTTTCAGATCGAGGAAGGAACTGGAGCTCAACTAAATTATGGTCTCGTTAAAGCTATGAAAGCAAACCCTGACTGTAGTTTTTTTTTCAACAAACGTTCCACAATTTATTTTTATATTAATTAGTCCTGTTCCGTGTCTCTTGTAGTTATTGCACCGTGACCCCATCAGTGATGTCCATATATTATGAGGATAATTTGTAGATAAAATGAAAAAAAAGTATTTTTGTTGCTACAGCCTGAGTCTTTTCCTTCACTCTACTCTCCTGAAGTATAGAACAACCATAAATTGGAGAACCAGCTAATTAAACTCTGAAAAATATATATTTTTTTGGTTTCTTTCTTCTTTTTCAATGCCATCTACTAAACATTATGTAAAAACTGTTCTGTTTGGTCTGATAATTGTAACCAGAGCAAGTCAACGTCTGATCTTTAAAGGTTGTTTTTTTTTTTTATGACAGTGAGTATACTAAATATTAGAGTATTCATGTCCCTAAACTTCCCCACACTTAGTCATATTGCAGCATCAACATACTGTGCTGAGATTTTAGGTGATAGGCCAACACAAATGACTAATTAACTTAATTTGGAAGCCTTGTCAACATGGACATTCACTCCCTCCACTGCCAGTGCTAAAACGGTGTAGAAAAGAAACGCTTTCGTTCACATCTCCGCCTCCTGTTTACTGATTGGTCCTGTTAAAATTCTACCGGAGAAATCCTTGTCTATGGAGGAAATCCCAAACGGAGCAGTGAAGGGAAAACTAAAATTGAGAGAAACTGTGTAGGAAGGCAAGAGCCAGGCTAGAAGTGGGAGGAATATTTGTGATTTTCAGAGCACTGCTCAGTCCATCATCTGAAAGTGGACAGAAAACACTACAGCACAGCTGCAGACTCACCAAAACATGGCCGTCAACCAAAAGTGACAGGACCATGAGGACAGCATTAATCCAAGAAGCAGCCAAGAGAAGCCCATGGTAACTCTGGAGGAGCTGCAGATTTCCACAGCTTAGGTGAGATAATCAGTGGGCATGATGAATATCAGTTGTTTACATCCCAAATATGGCTTTATAGAAAAACAGCAAGAAGAAAGTCCCATTTGCAATTGACCAAAAGCCATAGTGTTTCACTATATTTTGCTTTATGTTTGAGGTTTTTCACCAGCCTCTTGGGAAAAAAAAACACCGTTATTGTTTTTTTTCAAAGAAACTCCCCTTGTTGCACTTGAGCTGACAAAATCCCTGCTTTACACGCCACGTACACCAGTATCTTTAGAAAATGGGTTTTCCATGTAAGCAATTGTTGCACAGATCCTGTTATTTCACAGATTTCTAACTAGTGCGCAACATGTGTAGGAGTGGTGTTTATCCTTTAATTATCAGGAGCAGACAAACAATCCGGCTCAGTGGCATGTATTATTTAGTAATTTTAGAGGTTACAACATCAGCCCTTTGGCAACTCATAAGTCAACAGAGAGTCACTGAGAGCACAACAATACTGACTATTGTACAGTATGTGAAATCTAATCACATTTTTACTACAAAGTTGATATTTTTCAAGTTTTCATCCAAGCATAGTCATTTGCTCTCTGCAATAGGAGTCAATCAAACTAATAGTAAAAATAAAGTAGATCCTTTCTAGATGTATAATCAGTTTGAAATAATAACACCAATGTTCAAGTTTCTCAACACTTGATGCAATGTTTTTCCTATTTTCCAAATGTTTGTGATGGATGGATGTTTGTCCTGACATCTGTTTCCGCTAGTTTATATGAATTTTATAACATCTTAGCAGATTTTACCGTGATGGATTTGTGACCTGTCCAGAGTGTACCCCGTTTCTTGAACACCCCAGGGGAAAGGTAAGTGTAATAAATAAACATTACTAACATGAAATCTTGTTTTGTTATTGATGTTAGAAATTATGAAGAGATGTTAGTGACTTTAGTTGCCTTAAGACATTTTTTTCCCCACTAAGACTTTTCTTTTTTGACGTGATAACCCAAAAGCCTGTTAATGTTGAGCGGGAGGAAGATGATGATGGTAATGAGATTTTAAAGCAAAAAAAAGACTCATCACAGTTACACCTGAAGATAAGATTACGTCTGAAATGTATCATTGTTTATATCCTTAGTGTTGGAATATCTGGAGTCTTATAAAAAAAAGGGAATGGCAACTTTAGAAAATGGTAGAAAAAAAATTTATTACTCCCAACTGCTTGTGTTTTACAGACATGAAATGCAGGAATGGTTGTATAGGAAACAAAATTGAAAAGAAAACATAAATGATGCATTTATGAATATCTGTATTTTACATTTTACATCATTTAAGGATTGCATTTTCCATTATGATTTAGAAATTGCAAATAAATTGAAAGTTTAATCAAGCTAGTCACAAAACAAAAGGGGGGGGGGACATCTTGGAAAAACTTGGAGGATCGTATTAAGTCTTTCACTTTCCTCAGAACGCACATCCCACACAGAGGAACAGTGACGGCTCAGTGTGATTCATCAGCATTACTGGCAGGGCAGAAACTTTATTATAACAGATCTTATCTTGTCTCCCCTGTTTGAAAACTTTGGGTCTTTTTTTTTTGCTCTTTCTTCTTTGTCCAATTTGTGTCCAGAGGGGTTGCGGCATTGCTGCTTGTTTGCAAAGAGATAGAGCAGACCAGCTGGGTAACAGACATACACACACAAACACTCAACAGCACACACACACACACACACGCAGATTGTCTCAGAGATACTGGGTGCAGATGACTTCTGGATCGGCCTCTAAATGCTGCCAGCCACAAACAGGCACACGTACAAACATTCCTCACATAAATAAAAAGGTCTTTTAGAGTTCTTTAAAGTGACACATTTTCTCAAACTTAAATTTCAGAAGAATTTCTGTGTCCCATAAAAATATAAAAATAATGTTTAATTCAGAAGTATAAAATGTGTTTGCTCTGAGAAAGCATAAACAGGTAACTGAACATAAAATTTAACATAATTGTTACATTTAACAAAGTAATTGTAGCTACATTAAAACTCATAGCTGCTATTTTATTATTATTATTATTATTATTATTGCATAATAATTTATGTCTATTTTATTTTTGGCCACATCAACTACCTGTCAGGTTAGTTTTTATGTCTCTACTACCATCTTGTGGAATGTGATGGAATAAGACAATTAACTTGAAAATGCTTTGTCATATGTTGCAAATCTGCCAGCAGAACTTAACAAGTTTTAAATCATCTAATTTGTAGACAAAGTGTTTCTCTTCGGAACAAAACCTCCCTTTTTTTCTTTTAGAAACTCTAGAAACCTCAACTCTCAGTCTGCGGGAGGAGCTCTGTTGGGATGATGTGGGACTGAAAGCTTTAATATGATGAAGTTTGGACAAATTAAAACAAATGTGGTGTTTAAAAAAAGGTAATGGGCATGAACAGCAGACAAACTTTTAAGGATAACATCTCAAGTTACAACAACATACTTAGATTAGAATAAAGCAAATTTAATAAAATGATTAAATTCCCAATAATGTTGCATAGTTTTATTAAAAGACTGAAAAGCATAAAAATATCAATACAAATCCACTGAATATTGAAGGGAAAAAAATTATAGAAAAAAATGATGAAGAATGATTGAAAGGTAGAAAAAACAGTTTTATATTGGATGTTGAAACAAAGTATTGTTGTTGTTATTGGTTTTAGATCTACTACTAAAGAGAATGTTTTATTTGCCAAATCCTGGTAAACAGTATTTCAGCTGATATATGTCTAACCTTATAAAAACACTTTTGTATAAATTAAAGACTTGCCAGGATGACTGAAGATATATTTATTGACTTTCTTAAAAATATTGAGTTAAATAAAATGTTTTTATTATGAAAAACAGATTGTTGTTTTAAATATTTTTACACCATTTAGTTTACAGCATTTTAAGCAAATAATTTTTGACTAGCTGCCATATATGAGTTTGTTTTTAGCATGTAAAACCGGCTTGCAAAAAACTGTGTTGCCACAGGATGGCAGCAAAAACATACATGTGTATCTTTACTACAAAACCACAAAGGCAACCCTTCTGTTGTTTAATAAAATATGTCTCAGGCTTAAGTCGAATTTACATTTAAAACTAATCAAATCAAAGCACAGTTTACTACCATTTAAATCAGCTGTAATCTATTTTATTTATCTTTTGATATTTCTATGAAGGACAAGGTTTGGATAGAAGACGTAAAATAAAGCTAGTGAGATAAAAACAAAAAAGTAAAAATGGTTTTACACACGTAAGGTTGAATTTTGATAGAAGCTCCTGAATGAGGCATCAATGTGGAATGGTGGGTGGATGGTCGTGTTTTAGCAGTTCTGCTCAGAAAATAGAACTAGATGTTAGTCTGAGTAAAGCAAAATCATGGCATGAAATAGAGGGAAGGGGCAAATACTTGCTGCTAATGTATATTTTAACAATGTACTAAACAAGAAAACATACTTGTATTTCACTGATCAGGGTTGAGCTGTGAGATCAAGTTCTCCTCTGACAGCTTCAGTCATCAAGTTCTGAAACATATTATTGAAAACAGCCTCACACATATCAGGAGGTGCATGCTCCTGATATCTGCTTTGTGTTTCTTCAGCCTCCTCTCTGTCCGCCCCATCACTCAGAACATGAGGCTCAGGTGCAGATGAAGAAGAAAGGAGAAGCTGGTACGAACGGACCTTAGAAGCTACAGTAACCAGAGACTGGACAAAGGCTGCATCTTCCAGCACATCTCTAAAAAGAAAAAATATAACACAAATAAAACCCCTGCAGTAAACAGACACATAAATCTTTGTCTCTGGGTGTTACCTGAGCAGCAGAGTTAAAATCTGTTCATGGATGTCTCTCCCAGGACCAGGAGTTGATGTAGACAGAGATGCACTTGCAGAATTTGGTGCAGTTTGCTGTTTTTGTCTTGATTGAAAGTTTATACAAAAGGAAGCAAAGACAAATATATATTTATCCCTTCAACATATGTAATGATAAACATTATTCTGTTTTTAAAAGCAGCAACTACTCATTTTAAAAAAAAAAAAGGTGAAACATTTCCTGTACCTGTAATAGTTCTGGTACTGGTCAGGAAAGTGCGTGGAGTAGTCCAGAAGCCCATGGGAGCGAGCTGTAAAGTTCAGGTGCAGCAGAGCAGGATCAGGGGGTTGGGGCCGCCTCCAAACTTTGGCCTTTTCTTGCCTCAGCCGTCGCTCGGCTGTTGTTTCATTGGCACCTAAGATGCCAAGTGCTTTGCAACTGCTGGCAGGGATAGGAGGAAGAGTCTGCAAGAGCAACATAAGCTACACTTTATTCTACATACAAAAACTGTGAAATGTAAAAGATGATAAACAAAGACAACCTTGTATTTGAAGAGTGGCAGTCCTTCTCTTGAAGGGGCTAAAGGGTTCTGTATCAAAATAAGAAAACATAGTTCAATAGACTGTTACATAATTTTACCTAAACTATATATATCAAGTCAAACCTCATCTATCAAAACTCTTGATTTCCTTGAAATATTTTTGTCTGTGATTAGGACTTCATTTTGCTGTCTTTCTTTCTCTTCCTCCCAGCACCGCAACATGTCGTGATACTGAGCTAAAGCAGCCTCCCGAAACACCTAAAGAATAGAAGGACAGGACAAAACATGTGGAGAACTGAATTTCAAACCACCCTCCTTACATGGACACTGTCCCTGTGGTACCTGACAGATGAGCTCCAGCTGATAAACAGTGGGGTAATCAGTAGGAGTGAATGTCAGGACACAAAGCTTGCACTCCCCTGGACAAAGACGGCCTCGCTCCGGGTGGATCCGCACCACCTGCTGTAACATGTGCATTTAAAAGGAATTAAATGGCAAAGTCGTTGCTCTAAATCTAAACCGATTCACCTGATGAAACCAACCTGTTGGTTCCACTGCTGGGGAAACTCCCACGTATAGTGAGCCGTGTCTGTGTTGGACACATTGGTGAGGAAGAAGATTCTTGACAGCTGTGAGCAAACAGGAATATCGCCAAGGGAGATGCTGTCCTCCGATAGGAATAACACCTACACACACATACGTTGAGATAATTGCAAAACACTCAAAAACTGAATACAATCATGTACAAATGACTTGCATAAAACAGGGTTGTGTATATGGTTTTGTGTACTCCTATGTAGGGCACATGTGTGAAACTCAAGGTCCGCTGGCCATATGTGGCCCGTGGGTGACTCCTGTCAGAGCCCCCCACCCCACACACACACACACACACACACACACCAAAAAAAAAGTCAGCATCGACCATAAACTACATCTCCCATATGTGCATGTCGATTATGTATGGGGATTCCCTGTAGGAAAATGGGAGAGCTAAGAATGGAAGATGGCAGCTACTCACCACAACTCCACAGTGAGTAAAATTCTCCTACTTTTACTTTTAATAGTATTTCTGTATTCTTTTTTTTCACATTTAGTCATTCGTACACTTAATACTTTTTTATAAAGGATGTGTTACAACGCTGTTTCTATGCAGGAAATACCACATAGAGCTCAGTTATTGTATGTTACCAGTGCTCAACCATAGGAATAAGATGAGAAACATGTTTTTTTTTGTGTGTGTGTGTTTAGTCGAAGTTAAACACGAAATGTCAAAGTTAATTTACAACTGGCACTTTAAGGGCCACCTTAACGCTCAGGTGGGCGTCAGTAAAAATGAGTTTGATACCCCTGGCGTAGGGGAACCCACCTGTCCTGGGAAGGGCACTCTCTGGACACTGTGTTCAGCAGCTTTACTATCGCTGCATGTGCGGATGTCTGAGGAACCCAACATTGAAGTATCAATCCCACATCCTTCGAACGTCACAGTTATTGAGACGTTGTTTTCTTTGATGCATATTGGAACATCCATCTGAACATCATACAAAAACAAAACGAGTAAATCACAAGGCAAGGCTGAAACCTTTGGGAACATACTTAGGTATTAGAAATGACTCAGTTTATTGAACTAAACAGATTCAGGATGAAGTAAAGAGCAAACAGTTCAAACCATACGTGGTACAGCTTGGCCACCAGTGGAGAGAAGATCCACTCAAGTGTAACTGTTTCCCCAGGAGGAACTTCTCCCTCTGGATTGAGACAGCACAACACCGGGTGGTTAAAGTTGTCCACTTCAAGCTGTGCCAACACGGCTTTTTCCACTTCGTAATGCACTGAAACTGCCCCTCCATTGTACAATTCATACATCTGGACAGTGAGTAAGCACAAATACATTGTTAGTTTTGATTATACACAGTGCAACAAATTGTGTTTTTGTGTTTTTACTAGCTAATTAAAATTGACCACTCACTGTAACAAGCTGTTAGAACAATCAAGTACACACCTGCCGTGGAGGACTGCTGTCACTGATAGATACAGAGGTGAAAACATGTTGATGAGAAGAAACACGGACATATGGTTCATCTCTCTTCAGTGTCACTCCCTGAAAGTTCAGCTGCACAAAGAAGAAAAACAATAAAATATCATAAATGAAATAAACAAAAAAACAAACATATTTTTATTAAAATTGTCATTGTTGCTGAACGGCCTGTTAGTCTTGAATAAATTATCTGTAAGCCTCACCAAGATCTCTCTGCCATACGAGTGTTTAAACACAATAGGAAGTCGGTTTGTTCCAATCAAGGTGTGACTGTGAAGGAAAAGATTCAACTTGTTTTTGTTTCATAAAGAATCTGAAGCAAAAAATGTTCTTTCCAAAGACAAGTCATTACAGTCTAAACTGTTAAAAAATGTTTACAGAGGAGTTTAATTTATATTAAATGTACAGTATTTGACTGAGTGTGTGAATGGTGGTTTGTCTCTGGACAGTATGTTGTGTCAAATGTGATCATTCCTGACCTGTAGCTGAAGTGTACTGCCCTCTTCTGGCCAGAGAGCAAAGTTCCAGATTTAGGGTGAACCTGAAATAGTTGATTGTCTTGAACCTATTAAAAAAAAAAGGTAAAAATAGTTTTATGAATTTTTAAAAAGTCAGATTTCAAATTCACAAGTAATGTTATATTTTATAATAATATTTTATAACCATCTGGTAGAGCTCTGAGCTGGTGAACTCTCCAGTCACTGCCCAGACCTCCAGCTCTATCTGTTGGTCTTTTGGAAATACGAATGCCCTAATAATAAAAACAAAATCACCAAATCAGTAAATAGGCATCTTATTTATTTAACTACAAGTAGTTAAAAAAATACTCCTTCCTGAGTGTTGATAGTAAAATATAAAAAATAGTTAGCGGCACACTGCAGCTTGGTTTTATATTTAATACATAATTTGACTCTACTGTCTCTACTGCTGTCTGTTGTTTACCAGTCTACAGGAATAGAACTGGGGTTGTGCAACATCAACTGAAATTCGGACGGATCTGAATCGAGGGGAGCAGAGCTGAAGATGAAATCCAACTTAACGTTGGTGAAGATGGTGGGACAACTGTGAAGACTAAAGAAAAGAAGCAGAGGGCAACATCAAGCAGGTGTCAACGAGATGTGAAACTTTACTTTTTTAATTTATAATGCATTGTTTCGAATAATGTTTGTAAAATAAACCTGTGCTTTGTGGGGGGTTTGAAGGTGAGTTCTGTTGGGGAGGGGGCAGTTAGCAGGAGTTCATTGAGGCTATCCAGTGAGAAGAGCTTCCACAAATGCAGCTTGCTGAGTCTGCCAGCGCTGCCGCTGCTGCACGAGTCAACCACCTGTAAGGCGGGGTACGTCCCCTTAGCTCGGACCTCACACAGTTTCTGAGGAGGGCTTGACTCGAGGGCTAAAAACAAAAAACCACAGGCAGGGGATATATTGAATGGAAACTGAATGGTTTGTGTGTTTATGTCAAGGTGCAAAGTAAATTCTTTTACCATTACGATTTAGAATGCGGTAGCTGATAGTCCAGAGGTACCGTGCCTGGGTGCGTATTCTGAGAGTGGATCGAAGGGAGACTGTGAAATGTGAGGCGATAGTTGCCGTTTCACGGTCCAGATGCAGAGCTTAAAGGACAAAACAGATTCATTTGAAATTTAGTAAAAAAAAAAAACAGCACATGCACACAGTGAAGGTATATCTTTACAAACGTACAGAAAGCAGCAACAAGTACATAAATATTATGAAATAGATCAATAAAGTAATTACCACTCTGATCCTCAGAGTCATAAAAGGGGTGAACGTCTGTTTGCTTCTGCTCTACAGAGAGATGAACAGAGATGGGACAGGGGCTGTTGTTCACCAGAGGAATCTCAATGAATCGACAGCTTCCAACTAAAATATCCCCCACATCCAGAACTGCTTCCTCTGTCTGGGAAGAAAACAAACATCCAATCTCAAGGTCAGCTGATGCTCTAAAACTTGATCAAATGCATATATTTGTATCATTATTTTGCTATAGAGTGATTTGAAAAAAAAAAAAAAAAACACATACACACAAGTGTATAAGTATGCACAAAGTTCTCACAAACACAATGCCAGTCCCACCTCTATGGAGCCCCTCGAACCCATTCCAGTCACTTCAAGAGTAAGATGTGACTTATTAGATCCATGGCTCTGGATTGGCCAGAAGTTCAGAGTGGGTTTGAGTGTGTATGCTTTCTCTGCCAAAGGACTGAAGGACCACATCTGGATCTGTAATAAAACCAGAGTCCTCAGTGAATGTTTTTTTGTTTTTTTTATTGAGTTGCAATTGCATTACGTATATAAAAGCAGCGCAATGTGGCAGTCTGTTCTCCCTCACTGAGCTCTCGTTGGGATGCAGTTCACCAGCATCTGGTTTGACAGAGATAAGCTCCTGTTCTGCCTCTGGAATGCTCCACTGAAACCTATCAAGGAGAACAATCAGAGAAAGCCAGCTGCAGACAAGAGTAACGATGCGGAGGGAAGTTCAGACAACAAACAATCCAACGAAATGGCTCAAAATGAACCGGAAAGATAACAAATTGGTCAACTAACTGTACAGGCAGGCGGCTCAAGTTCTTGATGTGGTGGGTGCGCTGGGTTTTCAAGCCCACAGCTGTTGGTTGAAAGTATAAACTGTTGCCACTTTCCAAAGACACGCATGGCGTTTCCACCACACTAACAACTGTTAGTTCCTAAAAAAAAGATACAGACTTGAAGAGAGCAAGAATATTGGGATTTAGTTTTACAGTGCCTTATTGCCCTGTTATTGTGTCAGGTGATACCTTCGTGAATTCAGCTGCATTGAGCTGTAACAACACGCTGAAACCATGTTTGGGACTGTCCTCCGTGGGAATTGCTCTGACGGTGATGATTTGGTGACTTTTTGGCTTGATCAAACCACAACCTGGCAGTACATGCATGGATTCTGCAGATGATTTATCTGAGCTGTTGTCCAGGCAGAAGCTGAGCGGTAGATCTGCATCGTTCTGCAGCAGAACAGTCCGGCAGGAAACAACGCTCTGGGCTGGAAAGACCTATAGCACAACAGGTTGATACAATCAACACATTCTCCACGTTAAAGTGCATGTGACATCACATTTTTCTATTAAATATGAATGGATTTTTGGAAATATAACATTAATAGTGTGTTGCAAAATAACTGGCAATAACTAACTGACTGTAGAGAAGATTCTGATGTTTCTTTAAATTATTTCGAGTCACTATCAAAGGGAGATGAGGAAGGGTCAGAGTTCAAATAATATTGTTTCAATAAACAAAGAACAGGCTGTTCCTTTTCTTAAAGAGTTCCCCTTTAATGTCACTTCGTGCTTTACTTTTACTGAGCCAAGTTCAAAAGAAAATCTGTCAGGTATGTGACAAAATGTGTAAACGCATGTGTATTGTGCCATGTTTCTTAAATAGAAAGATGTTTTCTTTGACTTTTTTTTTCTATTTTAAGCATATGCATGTCACAATCACTTTAAGTTTGTGAATATTTTTCTCTTTTTACGATCCCATGGTGCACAGTTTGTTTTATTCTGACACTGAGATGAAGTTTCTGTTTTACCACTTGAGGAGGATTCAAGACGCAGCTTGGTGTAAAATGTTGTGTTCCTGGCTGAAAGGAGTGTCCGATGACCCTGACAGTCACACAGCAGGGTGGACCAGGATCAGAACTGTCCTGTTGCATCAACAAAGATCACAACAGTCAGACAATTTCATACTTTTTGGCTCTTTTATCATGGGTGAAAACCAAACAAAAAAAGTGTTTAAAATATATATGTAAAAAAACTGAGCTGAATCAAATGACCTTATAATATACAAAGCACTCAAGCTGCCCTCCATGTAGGGTATTGAGCTGTTTGGGGTCATACGTGACTTGAAATTCAGTGGACGTCAGTGGGGCCACGTCACATGATGTGGGAGTGACAGAGAAGGGAGAATCCTGGGTGACAGTCCACACCAGGCTTAATCAAAAGAGAAACATATTTAGATAATAGTTAAAATTAATTTAAAATGAATTACTAAAATTAATGACAATATGGCAAACGATCAATTACCTGAGTTCCCCTCTGTCTTGGCTTTGAATGGTAACAACCTGAGTGAAAGCAGATGAAGATGAAGAAAGTATCATTTTGTGATTGAACAGCAGTTCATGTGGCACCATGGAGACGCGTGGAAACGGTGAAAGAGGATTTGGAGTGAGACAGTCCACGATGACTTGATCAGATTCCTCCACAGGGGAGGCCGAAATGACATCAGCACAGTTTGGATTTTGATTTGTCTGATAAAAAAAATGACAAAGACAAAGTCAGTGAAGTAATATTAAATCATACACTGTAGCTTTTCCTCTTCTTCCAAAAGAAAGCTGGTGTGTTTAGTGTGTAGCTGACTTTTTTTTTTCAAAATTACCTTTTCTATATTTAAGTGCGCCCCCTGTTGGTCCAGATGTATATTTTGATTTTGCTGGGAGGCAGAATCTTCTCCATGGTAATAGTGACTCTTGCACAAATGCAAATGCTCAGGTTTCAGTACTTCTGGTTGCTGGGATTCTGAATGACAAGTGCCAATCAAATCCAGAAACAACGGATCCTGAAAGGATGATATAGAAGGATTTTAGTTGTGTGTATTGCACGGCTGCATCTTGTTTGTCTGCATTTCTCCTTTCTTACCCCGTGCAGTATGAGACATGCCACTCTTCTGTAGTGCGCCATAGGGTGTGTGGGTTTATAAACCGCCTTGAGTTTGATGTGGCTATGTGGGAGCACAGTGCCACTTGCTGGTAGAATACTAAATACACTGTTCTCACAGTCAATATCCCATTGGTAGATAGCCTGAACATGGGAAGAATTAAGCAGCTGCACTGTCTGAACTACTGATTGTCCTTCTTTACCACATCCAAAGTCCAAAACAGAAGAGGACAAGGAAACTCTGGGACCTAGAGAGAATCATCAATATTTCTTTTAATTCAAGGGCATTTATCTTTTAGTTATGAATTGTTTTAAATTTGTCATATGAGGAATGTTAGGGAAGCATATTTCTATCTTTGAGAAGATGAAGCACTGAATTTCTTACCTACACATTTTCCCGTGAGTTTGAGCTGCGATTCGCTGAGCGTCTCACCATATTTAAGAGACAAGTACTCAACAGAGACGGTGTCCACCACAGTAGGAGAAAAAGTAGCCGTAGCTTGAAGCGATCCACCAGGAGCCACCTCAGCGCTGGTGATGTCACAGCTGAACTCTGGTCCAAACATGGTGACCACACCGGGCGCTCGTGACAGAGAAAAAGACACATTTACCTGACGGAGAGGAACAATAGGATGAATGTGAAAGTATCCAATTGAGAGAGTATGTTTTGGTCTGGGTGTGTATGCTACTCACAGGAGAGGGGTTAAAAATGTCAAAGTGTTTATGTGAACGCTGGCCAACAGCCACAGACCCGAAGTGCAACTCTGGGGTTTTATGGTCGTCGAATGCTTTGCTATTTGGAATTTGCAACTGAAGATAGGGGTACTTTGCTATAAAAAAAAAACTAAAATTAATCTTCAGGTGTTAATGTTATAATAGACACTGTGGCTTAACGCTTTTTTTTTCATGTCCAATGACAACTGTACCTTGACCGAGCAGAATGACGGTGCAGCTGTCGTCGGCTTTGTCCCCTTCTCCGAATCTGCAGTACACCTGCTGCTGGTACACCCGTGCCTCCTGTGGCTGAAAGACCACGGTGATGCGACACTCCTGACCCGGTTTCAGCAGACCCTGTTCTGGTCTCAGCTGAAACGGGGCTGCACGGTCCCATTTAAAAAACGCCTGGCGCTTACTGTTAAAGGAAACGTAAGGAAAACAAACGAAAAAACCGTAGATTACTCAAAACACACACAAAAAATGACTTTAGTTTAAGTTGGGGGAATGCAAGCATCCACTACCTGACATTTTTTAGCAGGAAACTAGCTTGTGAGGAGTGTTGAACAGCACAGAGTGGGAGCCTCACACAGTCGGGAACCTCCAGCTTGGGACAGGAAACGATGGCACGCAGGCAAACTTTGAAGCTGCCTTTGTTATCCTGAAGCTCAACGCTGTCCTCATACTCACACTGTCCCATGCAACCATACAAACACAGCATTACACAAGCAGATAACATAAAGCAGCTAGAATGTGTGTTATTTTATGTCTGTCAGATTTTCTACTAAAGATCATATGATTTATTTAATATAAAAAAATGAATGCCTTACCCTTTGTAATGGTCTAAAGGTGATTGGCAGGGAGAATAAAGCCCCTGGGCTGAGAACAACTATCTGAGGAATTGAGGCAGAGAAATACTTGGACACTGGAGGTCTGTGAGAAAATAACAGGGTTTGTTATCATGCACATCAAGTAGTAAAACTGGAAAATGCAAGTGTACTTGTGACGCTGTATGACCTAATGTGCAGTTTCTGCAACTTGATGTGCGTGTTTTTTATCACCAGCATCTTGGTGTACTTTCCTCCCAGGTCCCAGTCTTCCCATATCAGTTCTGATTTGATTTCCAAACTGGAGAAGTAGCTTCTTTGGTCTGAGGCTTGTCTTTGTAACAACATGTCCCGCTGTCTGCTTTGGTGTCTGGTATTCTGCAACGTGAGGAATGAACAAGTTTTGAAAAAATAAATAAGTTATCAGTAAGTCAAATAAGTAAATATATATAGAGTACTAAGGAGTTCATCAATGTGTAAATTAACATTTAATGTTTATAATGAAGTGAAAAAGTCAGTACAAAAGAAAGAAAAATATGCAGATTCTGAATTCTTAAAACAAGTTTGACTAGAATTAACTCAAAAATCACAGACTTTACTTTAACATCATTCACTGAGGTAGAAAGCAACTGTTGATCTATGAGGTTTAAAAAGTCCAGATCCCGATCCTCAGCTAACATGCCTGCAGGAAAAAAGAGAAGACATTTAATCATCATTTCATTATGGAGGCCAGTCATTATTTAGTGGAGAAAAAGGCAAGAAGGGAGCGATAATACTAGACAGCAGGGCTGGTCCTGTTGTGAGCATATCTGGACAAGTAGGGACCATAGCTGAGAGGATGACCCCTATTGGACAAGTTACTGAATCCTCTGCAATGGCCCCATCATCAGGTAGAGAAGTGTGTTCAGTGACAGACTGTTACCACGCTCAATAAAAATAAAACACTTGTGAACTCATCTGTGTCCCACCTTTCTACCTATCATCATGTCTATATACTCTTCCCCACCTGAGACACATTTACAACATCAAAACAGACAGGATTGATAGACATCTATTAAAAAAAGTATAATCAATTTGTGTTTAATATAAGTTTAATGCGTTTGTTAATGACATAATGAACATTTAACATACTTTTATGTGTTTTATTCAAAGTCGTTTAATGTGTTTATTCAGTTTATTTATGTATCATGAGTTAGTGTATTTATCTATTTAATGTAATGATCTCAACGCAGATTATTTATTTTTTTCTGTTAAGCCAAGCAGATGTGTCCTTTTGTTTATAGCTAGCTATTAGGCTAAGCTAAAAGCATGACATATTTATTTGTTTTGAATTTTTTCTTTTACATTTCGTCATTTTACGATCTAGCAATAAACTTAACGACTAAACAAAAACCTTAAACAAAACACAACAATAAATCTTACCTTTAGTGACCAGTAATTAGCACTTCAGCTAATAACTTGCCATCTGTTGAAGTAAAGAAAAGTAGTGAAGTTCATTGGCTAAACGTTTCCGTGGAAACGAGTCCCTGTTTGGTCTGTCCTACAGCAGCCGGTGAGAGACAATCGCAAATAACAGCGGAAGACACACGCCCGCTTCAGAAACCTGTGGTCCGAGCGCGACGCCATCTTGCAAGGGGCGGACTGATCACGGCTAGATTTCTGAGTAAATTGCATGTAAATACTACTTTTTCGTCCAATTTTTTTCCATCAATAATTCATCATGGAGGAAATTTACGACAAACTGAATAAGGGAATCCCGGATAACAAAACAAAAAATAAATAGTGAGTATTTCAAAGCAGCAGCAAAACTGCTTTTATAATAAGATTATGAAATAATTTTAATTAAAGTAAAATAAATTGTTTTGTTGTGAAAATGACTGGTTTGCCACATTTTTTTCTGCCTTACTAAAAACGGGACTGCAGAAAACAATTCTCATGTATTCTCAATAATAATAATAATAATAATAATAATAATAATAATAATAATAATAATAATAATAATAAACTATTAAAAAATGAAAATGTATTAAAAAAATTGGTAGAAATAAAAATGGACGTATATGTATATATTGTATTGTATATAAATGTTTCCATATCAGGTTTACAAATCATGGCAACTTATTACATTTCATAATTATTATCACAAATTATGTTTCAATGAAAACTTGTGCCATGGGTGCTACACCATGTTAGGTTCATTTTGCAGATAAAAAAAAGGAGATGTAAATTTAAGAATTTCTTTAAAGAAAATAACAAGGAAATTCTCTAACCTTGAGAAGTCTGAAATTTGCAAAAAAGAAAAATCTGATATTTGTTTATCACAAACTCTCAGGCCATTTTTTCCCTTGATGTCGAACATTTGTCATAACTAGTAAATGAACTTGATCAACTACACTGCAAATTATAGCAGGTTAAATGAACAACCATTATATTTCCAATTTAAATTTTGACCAAAATGAATGGAAATGCATTGTTACTGATCACTAAAAAGTATTACTTTGGTGAACTTCTGCCTTTTACAAATATCATCCATTGCAGATATGTGTAAACTGGCGAAACGTTTTTACCTAATATGATAATTTGTACTGAAAAACAATTATATCAAATCAAAACACCAGTCATCACAAGCAAACTGAGTTTTATTGAAGTGCTGACCTAAATTTAGCATGTTATGGTTACCACATTCAGTTTTAACAGCTGACAGGACTGAGTTGTTGCTGACTTCATATTCATTGACCTCTAGAGAGCTTTCTCAACATAGACAGTCTCTGGAGAAGAGCCAAAAATTTAATTTAATTTCAGTAGTTGTTACATTACACAAATTCAGACTCAGAAACAAGTCTTTTCCTGCATGATACACAGTCCTCGCCCTGCATAAGATGGCTGCTTGTTCCTACTATGAAAAGCCAAGCGATAGCACCTCTAGCCTATATAATTCATTGGAGCAGATTATTAATACGACCAATGCACAAGACTCATTTGACATCATAGTAAGTAAATAAGTAAATAAATTAAATTTTAATTAAACAGATTTCCTCAACTCAAAGTCAAAGATTAATAATTTCCTCCAAGTCTCCAACCATCACAGCTTTACATGTTAAAATATATGGACGATAATGTAAAAAAATGAAATGAATTAAAATGAATTAACATAATATTGCTTCTGTACTACACATGTATTTTGCATGCATTTTAAAACAATATTGCAAAACAGAAAATGATATAACAACAAACGTTTAATTGCTAAAATGTTATAAAAAAAAACATGTTGCTGTTTAGAAAGTGAAGGCTCCAATGCAAAATAGATTAAATTTTTTTTATTTTTATTTCTTCAATGTAGTCATTACTACATAAATACACAAGTTATGTTTTGTCCATTTAAAATTTTCAACAAAAAATAAATTATTTAATATAGTTTCAGTGCATTTGCAATAATTATTTTTGCTTTACCTGTTTTTATTGCTAGAGGTATATATAGGGTTTATCCACTTACATAGAGAAACACATAAAATGCTCCTATCCAAATTTACAGATAAATAAAAACACCAAAATCACATCATCTTTGGACTGTTAGGGAGTGTGAAACACAAATTACTGGTAGAAAATTGGATTTTGTTTAGGCTCTAAAAGAGATTTTGTAATAAAAGTTTCTCTTTGTACCAAGACTTAGAGTTCAAACTTAATAAAACCTAACATACAATAAAAACTCAGGTTGAAACTATGGGACAACCCCACTGTTTTTTCTCGAACCACCTTCTCTAATCTCCTATAAGTAGGAGTTCTCGTTTCCACCAGCTTCATGCCTCTAGAAGCTGAAAGAACCCAAAGCGGCTCCCCCCAGCTTTTTAATTTCCACCTTTCCGTCCTCATCGTCCTCTTCATCTTCCAGGCCTGAGCTGAGCGAGCCGTCGTGATGTTTGATTCTCTGAGTATCCTGCGTCAGAGAGGCTGCTGCTACTTTGTCTTTAGTTTTATGACTTCTCTTCAGCTTCATGCGTCTGTTCTGGAACCAAATCTTTACCTAAAAATGACACAGGTAAAATGAAAATAGACACAAAAATAAAATGGATTCTATGTTGTGTTTTAAGATTAAAAAAAAAATCTGTAAATTACCATATTTATTCATGTATAATACAATATCAAGTATAATGCAATCATCATTGTTTGAGCTTAAAAAGCATAAAAAATCTAATCATCAACAGTCTGTGTACTATATTCTTTCCCCCTGACACACACACACACACACACACACTTTATGGATGACTTTAAGGGTTACATTTCTAGTATTTCTAGTATTATACATGAATAAATACAGTATATAACAATGTATGGTGCAATTGTTCCCAACTCACAATATGCAAACACTTTTAGTTCTGTCTTTGTTGTTTGTTTCTAAAAATCATATGTCATAATGAATGAGACTTATTAACAACACTCTGGAAATCATGAAATATAAATAGCATCTTGTTAAAAGTTAAGATGCATGCATTTGTTTAGAAACAGTCAAAGTGACTAAAAATAGATCAATACTCATGTCCAGATGCATTTGGGGCTGAGGAGTGTGACAATTTTTAATGCTCAGATTTGTTGAGTAAATTATGGTTTGTTTATGTTGAATCAAAATATCTGCAAAATAAAGACTCTTTCCAACTTTTTAAAGTGCATGATATTGTTTTAATAATGAGTCTTTAAGGTAAATTAAGAGAGTAATTTAAAATCAGTTATACCACATTATTCTGACAAACGTGCTTCATTCCATTCTAACCTGAGTCTCTGAGAGCATGAGCGAGGTGGCCACCTCGAAGCGTTTGGGCCTGGACAGGTACTTGTTGAGTTTGAACTGGTTTTCCAGCTCCAGCAGCTGCTGACTGGTGAACGCTGTCCTCGGTCTACGACACTTCCCCAACAGAGCTGCCTGACCTGGAGCTGAGAGGAAGAAACAGACATTTCATTATTTCTTTATGAAGGATTCCTCTGTTCAAACATTGAACTAATATAAAGAACAACAAGAGCCAACAAGTGGCATGAAAAGGTCACAATCCTGAATGTTTAAATAAAAGGAAAAACCCAACTGGAGGAGGTAATAAAGCAAGAGTCCATTAAAACCTTGTAAATTTGATCAAAAATATTGACTTGTATAAATCTACATGTGCATGATAAATGATTAACTTAATTTGTTGTAATTTATTATTATTATTATTATTATTATTATTATTATTATTATTATTATTATTATTATTATTATTA
>JARVGW010000136.1:7363860-7382965 GCA_031762495.1 Anablepsoides rubrolineatus
AGCTCTATGAAGATCTGCTGCAGCTTTTCATTACAATAGTTGATGATGAACTGCTCAAAGCTGTTGTCCTACAGGGCAGAAACAGGAGGCAAGAAAAACAAGCTACAGTTACTGTTATGCTATTAAAAGCGCAGTGGTGGCATCTTCCCTTGATTAAAAGGGCTATCTTACAAGTTTAAGAAAAAAAAAAAGTTTAAACTTAGTGTTTATTTGTACTACATCTTTAAAACATCATGACCATTATTAGAAAAAAATGCCTTCCACAGTGTAAATGTATACTGATGGATCACACCATATTTTATTAAAAATTAAACAAGTAAATCTCAGAATTATATTTTCATCACCACTGGTCAAAGAAACATTCTCTGACCTATAAGCTCCAATCCAACAGTTCCGACATCTCATTTACAGAAAATACCTGAACACATCAGAATGCAGACTTTTAAATTATGGCTGTCATAGCAGGCTTTAAATCTTAAAGGGTCCTACTGAAATATTAATTGGTCTGAGCAAACTAAAAGCTACCAACGTCTTGCTATGAAAATCACCCCTGAACAAACATTTAATCTGCCCAGTCATATCTTCAGATATAAATCCTCAGAGCAAATTCCTGCATTATGACTTCTTTAACCAGTGGATGAACTGACAACTATTCAACAGCATTTACCCATGATACATCCAATTATAACGGTGGTCTATTATGACCATTAAATGGTGAGTCATGCTTCTCTTTAAAAAAGGTTTTTATTGCACACTGGTTAATATTAATATGCTAAAAACAAAAGTGGTTAGTTATTAAGCAGGTTTTGTACCAAGAGCTCTGGTTAAAACGATACAAGATTTCTTAGTACACAGAAAATGGGATAAATTGCTACATGTAGTTAGCTTTGAATTGTGAATGCTCATTTCTTTCCAATGAGAAACCAAAGGGTCTGCTTCACACCTAAATCACACAGGAGTGGTTGCAAATACCAAGCTGAAACCTGTAGAAAAAAAAAATCAAGTTGCTGCAACTGCTGAGGAGGTAATCATCTTAAATTTGTTTTTGACTCAGTAGCCTTTGCTTTGTTAAGCATATAAAAATGTATGTTACAAATTAAACTCAAAAGAGCAAGAATTAAAAAGATAGGTTAACACTTTAAAATGCAGATACTACCAAATGTTTATATTTTTCCTCTATATTTCAGACAAGAATATATGTGGCGTTTGTTTCCTTTAGTTTTGCCTGTATTCTCTCATTTAGGCATAAATTCTATATTACATGCATTCTCTTTAATGTTGAAAAACATTGAGATCCAAACCACACAAATCTTCAGTTTGGTTAGGAGGAATAAAAAAAAATATGGAGCAGCAGAATAAAAAGATTGGCATCAGCCCTAATACTGGCCTAGGAATAAAATGGGGAAAAAACAAAAATTCTGACATTTCAATATATTGTCCCAATTCAGTATTTGTGAGAAACCTCATTAGGGGTTTGACATTTTAGTAAGCCTAAAACTAAACCATGAAGTGTTTAAGTTTTATGGAAGCAATAACTCTGTTATCATGGAGGACCCTAAAGTTTGAGTTAAACCCAAGTAGAATCCTCTGCAGAAAAATAAACTGTTGAAGCTTCTACTTCTAACTTTTTAAAACTACAGACCACACATTCTAACAGAGCATTAATACAGTTAGCTGCCAGTTCATTTATTAGACCTAGCTAAAATTAAGCAGAAATGCCAAAATTAAATCCACATAATTTGGGTAGAAATAATAAAAAAATAAAACTACAATTAACATATTGACAGGAGAAATACTATATAAAAAGTTACACATTAAGAGTTATTCTCAAAAACTTGTCATTTTGGTATTTTTTTTAGAAAGATGTACTAAATAAACTGGCAACCGATTGTATGCTGCAAACCAGATGTTGCAGAGGCTCCCTTTGCATTTATTCAGCTGTGCAACACACCAGGAGCAATTTTATGAATTATAACTTTAAAAAAATAAAAATAAAATAAAAATCACAACATGCAAACAGGCACTGCAAAAAGGCCGGTGCAGGTGTTACTTACGCCGTCCTGATGACCCAGGAACAACACAAAACACAGTGAGAAGAGGGGGAAGACTTGAGTGTGAGTGAAATGAACAAGCAGGGATATGAAGAAAAACATGAGGGATGGGACATGGGGGGTGGGGGGCTTAACACAAAACATGTGTTTACATGCTCTTTGGTTCATGCAAATCCTTAACTTCTAGGGCTGGAAATGTGACAATTTAACACTAGAACACGCACTTCAGAAAGCTGAACTAATCTGATCTCACTGCGGTCATGTCAGCCTTCGTTTCTTGCAGATAAGCTCAGGTGCTAGGCAAGCAAACAGCCTGGGGCAACATTTTTTCCTATGTTTAGGTGGTTTTGATTCTGTCCTTGTGGCTCATCAAGAGATAAAGAAGCAGTTTTGATCTGCAAAGTTTCTTACCTCAAATATTTCAAAGCCATAAATGTCCAGTACACCCATGACCTTGTGGCGTGTTTTAGCTTGTGCCTGCGGGAAATAAATACATAAATGAATAAATAAATATCACGAGTTGTTAATGCCAGTTTGCATAGAAAATGCATCTTATTAAAATGTATATATAAAAATAAAGAAATGAAATTACCAGCTATAATTACTTACTCTTATGCTTTCATTAATCCTGGTAATTAACCAACTGAACAGACGATTATAGAGATTTTTACCAAGGGCATCTCGGGCATAGTAGGCCTGTAAAAACAAGTTTTTGAGTAAAAATTCAGTAATAAAGTGCAGTCTTTTTCCTGGAAAAAAGGTGAAACTATAGGTTACGATGAGAAAAACCAACCAAAGACCAAACATGAAGGTTTTTACCAAGTCAGGTTAGTTTTGCTCGTTTTTTTGGACAGAGCAGACCCATTTCAGTACCCTTCATGTTATGTGACCAGTTTGGATGAACCACGTAACCTCTCAAATATGACCTACATTTGATTTTCCAGGAGGAACACTGCTCATTTATAATGTAAAGATTTTCATGTAGCACTGACATGAATTAAAGCTGGCAGCCAGTAGAGCGAGTCAATGGAATAAAATGACCCTTCAGTTTTCTATGCGCTGTGAGGAAATGTGTGTGCTCGCCAATTTTAACACAAGTAGAATATATACAAGCAGCTCCAACTGGTTCAGGGCAGAGTTTAAACCGAGTCTCTGACCTGGGCCACATTCAGCGTGGTGGAAACTTTCTCCATCTTGGCTTCAACTGTTCGGTAGCTGAAGGCTCTCTCCAGCACAGACTGTTCAGTGCCCAGGAGCTCACACATCTCCTTCAAATCTGCAGGGAAAAGAAAACATTTGTCAAATATTATTTCTGTCCGGGCTACAGTGAAGTGCCAGCTGTAATGCAGCTGAATGTAAACCTTGAAGACTGCAAATAAGTGAAACTAAAAAGATGGATGGAAAAATCTAACTGAACATAAACAGGACTAAAACTAAACTATTGTAGGCAACTGGACCGATTTAAGGAACGGAATAAAATGTTTAGCAGTTTGATTGCTTTACATTCATTACAGACTAGACAAAATGGCAGCAACCAGCAGCAAGCCATTGCTGTTGTTATGGAGGGAAATATGTAAAATAAATATTTGCCTAAAGAAAACAACTGTGGGATTGATTAAACACAGCTTGTGCAACAGAAATCATAAAGCAAATATTTAGTGAGTTAGACCACGAAAAAGTAAAATAGCCCAAAAGGAGCAGTGGCTTTAGATGGGACAAACATGGGTTGAAAAAGTCTAATTCATAAAATGACCATAAACAAAAATTCAACCTGCATAAAACCATTTTTATTTTTTAAACAAAAAATGTTAAATTTACCATTTTTGTCCTTGACGCGACTCTCGTCGATGCCGTTGCAGCGCGACTCTGGTTTGAACTCAATGTTGCCGAGCTTCAACACGGCTGCTACCAGCTCAAACACTGACTGCATTTCATCTTCCATAAACCCCACAATTTGCATGGCATTCTGCGGAGGGGCAAACATGAAAAACAGAAGTCACGACTTGACACTGAATGTTTGCAAAGAAAACATGGCAAGAGCTGTAGAGCAAAACTAAGCAATAAATGCAAAACTGTCAAATCCTGTCGGTGCTGTGTCTTGTTTAGGAGTTTAAAAAAAGGCTAAGGCTTTATTAAAACCACCCTTTTTATCCATCTATCCATTCATCCATAATACATTCCCAAATACTGCTTCTGTGTGCATTTGTGGGCAGCATTAGCAAAAGCTCAAATATGAATTTGACAAAAACTTTCCATTCCAAGATGGCTGCCACAGTTAAGCAACTTTAGCATATTTTCTTGAACTTCTGGAGTTAACCCAGCCCAATTCAAAATGACCACTGCAGCCAAGTGACATAAGGAAATTCAAAAATGGCTATAACTCATTTCATTTTACAGATTAGCTAAAACTGATATGGTATCAACTGAGTGTCAACCTCAATATATACTTTGAGTAAAATTGCATCTTGCATAATACTATTTACAAGGTTTGACCAAAACTGCTTCAACTCTGTCCTTTTTCAGCCCAAGTTGATTTTACTTTAAATCTTGAAAGGAAAGAACGTTAGCAACAAGCATTCCTTCAAGGAATGATAGGAATCATTTGATTCAACCTTTTGTCACTCCATAAGTCTGTCTGATATTTACTATACTTTTCTCCTCCATCACCAAATAGAAAAGCATTTATTTGCATAAGCATTTGTAATTTAACCAGGGGAATCCCATTGAGATTGCAGATCTACACTACCTGGCTAAAAAGAAGTCACCACCAAAAAAAAAAAAAAAAAAAAAGGTCACACTCTAATATTTTGTTGCTTAGTTTTAGCTTTGATTGCGGCACACGTTCATGTGGCATGGTTTCAATAAGCCTCTTGTAACGTAACAAGAATTATTTCCATCCAGTGTTGCATCAATTTTTCACCAAGACCTTGCATTGATGATGGTAGAGCCTTCTCCAACACATCCCAAAGATTTTCAATGGACTCTGTGGAGCCAATCCATGAGTGAAAATGAGGTCTCATGCTCCATGAACCACTCTTTCACAATTCCAGCCTGATGAATCCTGACATTGTCATCTTGGAATATGGCCGTGCCATCAAAAGTCATTGATGGAATAACCTGCTCATTCAGTATATTCAGGTAGTCAGCTGACCTCATTCTTTGAGCACAAACTGTTGCTGAACCTGGACCTGACCAACTGCAGCAACCCCACATCATAGCACTTAGTTAAATCCAGGTGACAACTTTTCATATTTTTGTGCTGTGCAGGAAACCTATGCAACCACGATAACATGAAAACTGCACACAGAAAGACTCTAGGTCCGAACCTGGGATCAAATCCAGGACCTGATGTGAGGCGTTTGCGCAAACCACTGAGCCGCTGTTCTGCCCAGTAATATGAATGCTAAAATGTTTAAGGCAGCATAACCTTTTTCTAAATTGGTACAGACACAAAGTGGTATGGCTGATTGTTTGGAAGGAGAGACTGTCCCTTCGAGTTTCCTGTGGTGAGAAGCAGCTGCGTGGGGGGATGCTTAAAGCTAATGAGAAGCAGGATGTGAAAAGCAGGGAAACAAGTACAGTAGAGTGTGACAGATCAGACTGCCAAGACTTACAGCAGCTGAGAAAGCATGCTGGAACAAGATTCTAGCACTGCTGTGCAATAGGTAGACAATATCCTCTGTGTCTCCATCAGTGAGAATCAGAGAAAAGCATGCATGATATTACATATGTGCACAGACATGCCTAAATACAAGGAAGCTGATAGGATTTTCAGAGAAACTATTGCTTAAGTGTTGGTCAATGCACAATAAAGTCTCCATGTTTAATCCAACCTTGTCTTTCGTTTTGGTTAAAATTTAATTCAAGGTTAAGTTAGAAGTTCACCTGTTGTTGCAATAAAAAAATGGGGTTGAGTGTTAGTTTATCATAGAAAATAGTAATCAAACATTTGTAAGTTTGTTCTGCTGGGAGATAAAAAAAGACCACCTTTGGCCTTTGCGCAAGACTCATAGTAACTGAGCATGATCCAGCCAAAGGAAAGATGCTGAAAGTCACCGGAGTGTGGTGCTGCTTGTGATTAGAGTGCACTACTGTTCAGTTTTTTGAACCCATTTCACCTCTAACTGGGAATTTTAAATGTAGAGTTCATTTCCATGAGGTTACCAGAGGTAATGGAAATGCAGAAGTAGCAGATAGCGGTGTTCTCGTACAACTTACTTTGACAGTCCTGAAGTTTGCTGCGTCGTCCAAGCCACTGACCACAGCCGAGTCCAGACTCAGGTAGTTGTACTTGCTGAAGTCCCGGTCCAGCTTGAGCTTTTCTGGGAAAAACAAACCACGTTGTTGCTTTTTAATCTACATTTGTTTTAAGTGTGCTCAGTAAACACAATCAAATCCTTATTTCCATACGTTACACACCTGTGCACCCAGAGCCAGGAGGTACTGAAATACTCAGATGCATTCTAAAAGACGACATGCTTCATGGGTTCAAGATGTTTGCAAAAATAAATAAAAAATCTGCACAATGTATGCACAAATGAGTTATAGCTGTGAACACTGTTCTCAAAGCTCAAATTCCACACTTAAAAGCCTCCCCCTAAGAAGTAACAAAAGAAATCTATTCCTCTTACAGGCGCATGTGTCAGATTTCATTAGTGGCTGCATTAACTACAGCGGAACCCACCCCCTCTCAAACGTGCACTCTAGGGGTCGATGACCATTATATTGTTCAACCGTGTTCAGGACATAAAACAATGCATTCTGTGCACGGAGAAATAAGTAGAGGGGGATGAGTTTGATTGCCTGGCTTTGTCCTCTGTAGTGTTTGTTAGGCAGGAAGATTAAGTCATAAAATGTGTAAGCCATGTGTTCCTGCAGCTGCAGACCTGCTGCAGGATGCGTTTACATAAGAAACGGCACAATAGTTATTGCTGTCATGTTCACCAGCTTAAAAACTACTGGGAGTCTGGTTTCTCATTTACAACTGTTTTCTCACATTTTTATTGTCACTACTTCCTGGTAGAGATGTTAAATTTTTTTGTAGATTAAAAATTATTTGAGAAACAAAACTCAATTACAATATGGCTCAAGTTTTTATAGTTTAGCTACACTTTGTCTTTTTTCATACTTTGTGCTCCATGACCGACTTGTCGAAAGCGATAAAATACAACTGGTCAACTATTTGACAGAACACCACTTTAAAAATTATTCGACTACCCTCTAAAATTTTTATAGCTGATGAGTTTACCCTCGCATTTAAAAAGTTGCATAGAAGACTCCATTTAGTATTTATGTAACTAACTGAGTGTGTCGTCCGAGGCTCCGGATAAGAGCTGGTAAAAGATGTGGAAGTTCCTCTCGCCTCTTGGCTGTTTCACCACACGGGACTTCTCCAGCAGATCTAAAAATAAGAAAAAAGGAAATCATGATACATGGATACTAGAAAAAAAAAGGTTTTACAGGAAATCTGTATTTTAAATTATCCCCAGAGACAGGCAACACGTGGCTATTCCCACCTAGACTTGGTAAATATGACTATGTGCACAGAATATGCCAACATCAAGACCCACCATTAGCCCTTTTTTCAGTTTTCTTAGGCTACTGACAAAGTGCAACAGTACCTGATTAAAGTAGTACCTCAACTCCTCACTTTATTATGCCAAGTGTCTAAAGACTGCAGAGCTCATTCTTTGTACTGATAGTTGAACTGAATACAAACCCGTCTTTTTTGAAACTATTTTATTTTAGGAAACTTGTAGGTTTATATTACACACTATTCAGTGTTTTGGAGAAGCACCCACATGAAATACCATTGTAACCCTGATCGAGTTTCCAACCCTAAGGGAGAGGAAAAAAAAAAAAAAAAACTTTGCTTTTCCAATATTTAGACTAAACTGACTCACAAGTTGGTGGGTGAGACAGAAGCAGTAGTTTGCAATAAAAATCATAGATATTCAGCAAAATGTGTATCATCAAGCCAGGCACAGAGATGTGAGGGTCCTCAGTGGATCAGGCTAAATGGGATTCTGTGACACCCACTGGCCGTGAAGCACATAAGTGGCACTTAGGAGCGAGCCCATCAATAATACAACATCCATGACTGAGAGGCTGGCAGCAGTGATATGGAGCTGTGATCAAAGATGCCCAGAGATGAAAAACCACTGAAAAGTCACTTCTTACGTTTTAGTCCATTTCTCTTTACCTTAAACATGCGTAGGAAGCTTTTGACAATTATGGCAAACACAGAAGAACAAAGGCAGTTAAACTATATTATTCATAATCCAAGGGTGTTAAAGTGACTCATGTCAGCCAAGTGCATAATATTGGTCATGTGGCATTAGCAAAAACAAGCAAAAGCTTTTAACCGTCTTGCTAACAGCATGCTTCCTCTAATGCTTTAATGTGCATTTACATTTCCAAACAACAGACACATTATTTGAAAAACTAAAAACCAGCGAAGTTGGCATAGCATAAAAAAAGAAACCTTTATTTTTGGGCATTACTAATCATCTGGGGCCACAGAAATTCACACAGAGAAATAGGCTGCAAATAAAACCATCTATTCAGGTCTGATAAGCTGCAGTTTTCACATCCATCTGTCTAACTCACCACTTCTAACTGAACGGGTCACATGACAGTGGCTCTACTTGACAGACAGACCCTGGTGTCTGAGCGACTCAGGCGAGCAGACAGAGCTTTAGTTGTGTCTAGGCCATCAGTTTCTGCCTTTGTGAATAATGTTTTGTCTATACTGGCTTACATGCCAGAGGTCATAGAAACAAGCGAGGTCATATTCAAAACAAGCAATGAAAAGCTGATGGGGGAAGTTAGCAATGAGTTTTATAGTTTTGTTCAGCGCAATTTTAATCATGGAAATGAAAATGAAAGCAACATTTGAGTGTGACAGCAGCATTGAATGACATTAAAAATATTTATATCAAGAATTGACACATCTTCAAAAGGTTTCATACTACTGTTACATCGTGTTGGTACATAAATACATGAAGATGGCATCTTTTTGGAACGTAACAAACACCAAAATATCATGAAATCTACTCAGGGGATCTTAGTTTTTTTGCACAGAGGCATACAGTATTTTCGTTTGAGATCTGTGTGATAAACTTTCAAAAAGTCACAGGTATTATCAACCTATTCCAGTTATAGGGCTGTAATTTGACATGTGCACTGAAGCGCTACTGAGGTTAACGTGCAGGTCTGTAAATCACACTGATAATTATTGAAAAACTGACCAAAATTACTCACAGTTGCTGATGACTCCACCCAGTGGATCTCCTTTGAAGTCAAACTCAATGTCCATGTACTTTCCCTGATGGTTAGAGTGTGAAACAGTTAAGATGTGAACTGTTATTTGCTCTGCCTTTTATCATCAGGCTTCCTTTGAAAATACACACTTAAGAAACCCAGCTCAATAGTTCAGACTGAGTCTTCAGTAAAAACTCAGTCAAGTTACAAGTACGTCAAGTTCTTTCTGCAAAAAAACAAACTTAACTATTTTGGATTCCTTTACTCTTTAAAATCAGACACTAGAACAGTGAGTCTTGTTTGTTTGATCTTTTTTTTCCCCCTCTCATTCTCCTTTGATGTATTAATAGACAGGTCACTGGATAAGGCCACGCACGGCTGGTGAGCAGTTTCTAGCCAAACTCAATAAGCCCTCCGTACTCAACAAAATGAAGTGAAGGGCTCCATTCAGAATTTTATGATAAAATGATTGAGCTCTAATGAGGTGGAGTCTGGGTGAGAAGAGTTGAGCTTTCTGGCAGATGTCAAGGTCAACTAAAAATAGTCAGATCGGAACTATATTCCACTAAAATCTCCCAACTGTATGTCTGAGTACTAAAGTCTGTAGGCAGAAAATATAGATGACTGGAAATTGTGAATGAAATGAAAATGGTTGATATTTTGGTCTGCAAGCTGGTTCCTGCTGGAATAACCAGTTTCCATTTCAACTCATACAGAAGAATAAACAATAAATCTTGTGGCAGGAAGGAACACAATTAGTCAATTTGTATGTTCAGTAAGCCAAACAAGTGATTAAAAATGTGTCTGTTAGCGACTTTACCATGAACACAGATGTGTATGAATTTGATGTTTTCTAAAAGGAAATAGAAAAGTCATTATCTTTTCTAAAGTCATTGTCCAATACTGCTACTACTACTGTCTGCATTAGTTTTTACAAAATACCTTCTTTTTAGGATGCTATTTAGAGGGTATGGTTATTCAACTAGTCCCACTTAAACTAGAAATGCATAAAACTTGCATAAGCAAGTCTTTGCAAGTGACAAACCGAACTTGAGAATGACAAGCATGAGAAAATTACAGTAGTCAACCTGACAGCAAAGTTTGCAAACTGACCTTGTTAACTCAGTAGAGCATTCATGAAGGTATTGGGCTGTGTGCAAGTTTAACAACAAAAACCAGCACAGTAACAGAAACAGAGTCAAGGCTGTCCTACACTGCAGACCCAATAACTATATGAGAGCAGAAAGATAGGACATGCAAATAGTGCAAGGACATATTTGATTAAATGCCATCACTTGTCAAAAATCATTATTTTCTCAGGCATACTGTACATCATCTCTGATTTTCACAGTATATGAATGACATTCCAAGTAACCATGTATATAAATACCTAGGGTCTCTATTTCAGTCATGAAGCTAAAGCCAAAATGCTACTGTGAGTTTAAATACTTTTCCCAAGTAAATATTGTAAGAAACAAAAAAACTGATTAATGTTTTGGTAGCTTTGCATGATGATGATAATTGCATCAGTTTTCCAAAATTTCTGAAAAGCACTCATCTTGGCAAAGTAAACATTACATTTTGCATACTTACAAATCTTGAAGAGTTGTCATTGCGTACTGTTTTGGCATTTCCAAATGCTTAAAAAAAAACAAAAAAAAACAGAAAAACAAAATTAAAAGTGTTGACAAAAACAATTTAAGCCAGTTAAAAAAAATGTCTTCATTTTAACTGTTTGTTTAGACTAATAATGTTTAACATTGTGCAGTACTACAGCCATCTGTCAATCACAAAATAACCTGAATGTCAAATCCATTTGTACTGATGACGCCCCATAATTCTATATGGATTAAGCAAAGCAGCAGAGCGTTCAGGCTTAGGAAGGGCTAAACCTTGATGCCATGCCACATTCAAGGCAAAGTGATTCAATATGTGCCCCTGCTTATGAACAAACAAAATGTTTTGAAGGAGCTCATTAAATGCATAGTACCTTATGCATCAGTAGGCCATTCAAATTTGTATTTTTTTTTTTTAACATTTCCACATTAAAATGCTATGTGTCAGTATATCACAGAGGTATTAGCCTAACTGGTTAATTGCTGATAACAGTTGGTTAATGTGTGGTAAAATAGTTGGACTGTGTGAATGTGTGGGCCTCAAGTCCAGAACAACAGGAGCCAGAGGGGGAGTGAAACAGAGATACTGTAGATAAAAAGCTAAAGAGAAATCAGAGCACACAGTGGAAAATAATAGGAGGGTGACAAAGAAAGAAACTGAAACAGAAAATCAAGCATAAAATCACAGGAGGTGCAAGGCATGATGAATCCATTGTGCTCGCCTAAATTAGCAGGTCCCCCTCCTTGTCAGTGCTGGGGCAGCTAGCTCGGCAGTAGCTAAGCTCTTGCAGATGTGCAGGGTTTTCTGCAGCGAGTCAACCTTACAGCTTTATCATTCATGGGCATTTCCTGTCCACTGCCCCCAATTAAAAAAAACAGCTGTTTCTGTGCCAGCATTGAGCTGCAGGAATGACTGCGACAGTGGAAGTAGTGTACTGGCTAGTTAATGAAATAAAGACAGATTCATGGGACTCAAAAAGGAAAAGCCTGATGTTTTTTTTAGCTGGTGCAATTGATGTGTTTACCAGCCAAGTGTCATAATATTTGCGATGGGGGATTTTTTTTTTTTTTTTTTTTAATAAATAGTGTTACTTTTGGAGGTCAAAAAATGTCATCCAATACCACCTTAGCAGTTAAATTGTGCACTTTAAAGTGCATGTGACATGCACATTCTTTAAATACAAGTGAAAGAAAACATTAAGAAAATTAGTACAATACTCATGATTTTACCCATTTTATTTTTATATAAATGCTTTAAATTTATTTTGGCTTAAGCAAAGGGAACCAGGAAATGACATCAAAGCAGTAATCTATAAGACAGAACTCAATAGTCTGTTTATTGAACCCATTTTACCTTATTTGAACTCCGACTCATTATCCATCTCTGATAGAGATTCAAAACAATAAGAATAAGAAACAACAAATCAATCTGTTTGAAAGCTTTGCTACAGCTGCTGGCATTCCCCGTTGACATCACTTCCTGTTACTTCACATGCAAATATCTCAACTGTGTGATGATGATGATGATGATTCACCCCTCCCATATGTTCTCAATGTTATCCATCTTTCCAAAAACGGCATTCATATTTAATATAAAAATTTGATGTCACAGGCACTTTAACATGTCAAATAAATTGCACAGACTGATTTGTTATTCCCCCCACCCATGCTGAACTTGAATTTCAGTAGTCCCGTCAGCCTGTTGACACAGATTTTGTCCAAATCTGAACTTCAGACAATCCAGCACCCAAACTGGGACGCAGCTCAAGTCGTCACTCACCCTCCAGCACAGGATTGGACTGCAGCAGCTGTTCCTTGACCTTATTCACCTCCTGGCCCTTCCCACACACTGCCGCCACATATGACATCACCAGCTTACTGGCCTCTGAAATACACACAAATATAAGTCGTATTAGATTTGATAGATATGGCAGGGAAAGAAATGAGACCTGCCCATACATTGCAACATTCCCCATAAAAATTCCCATTACATCAGCCCCCTTTTACACCCATGAGAGCGAATGAGGCCCCATTTTAAAAATGCAATTTGTTAAGTTGGATATTGACCACAGTTTCATCATGTCGTCAAACTACTGATTCATTGGGAAGGAAAACCCCTGGAAAAACAATCTGAATCTTGAACATTGTTCACTGGCTGCTCGTGTTGGCACAGATTGGAACCGCTTTGAAAGCGCACATTTTAAGTGAGGGACTCTCCGCAAATTAACTACATCCATGACAAACGGGCTCATGAAGCAAAGCATCCTTTTTGGAACAAGTGACGAGCCTTGTGGTTTGACAGCTAGCATCGAGATCATCTCTTGCAACCAGTGAGGCAACAGTGACCCAGAACTGATGTGTGTGACCTGCCAGGGGAAGACCGAAAAGCTCTACAGAAGTTGTCAGTACAGGCAGCTGATGAGGACTTTTTTTTTTAGCTGGATATCAAAAGTTAATACTTTGCAACAAGAAGCACAGTTTAATCCACATTTTCTTTAATCTGATGGCAGCAAAATGAACTTCCTCAGTCATCTTTGGAGAAAAGTCATGTTATGTTTTTGAAATAAATTAATATTTGTCACAGTTTTGACTTTATTCATGTTGCATGCTTTAAGTCCCACTAAAAATGGAGCAGGAAAAAAAAATCCAAACATGAATGTCAATGACCCATATTGATAGGGTACAATTTAATGGCCTTATTCTACTAAAAGCTCCAGGGCAGCTGAGATTACTGAAATCCAAATTTATCTCTGACTTCACTGCAGCAGCGGCTCTTTAGAGTTTAGAAGAAAGGCTTGTGGATCAAAAAAAACATGACGAGTCAACCTAAATTGTTCCCTTTATTACTTTGGCTTGTGCGTTTATAAGCATTGCAGCACTGCATTTCAAAGAACTTTTCATGATTTATGATCAAGGTTTTATGCTGTGTGAACAACAGCTTTTACTACAAACTTTGCTTCATGGCTCTTGCTATTTGCCACCAAAGTGTTACAGGGATATTGTGAAATCTAAGTGCCAGTCAATGAAAATCATAAAAGTTCAAGTGGTTGACCTCACTGAAGCGTGCCATACAAGTATCCATTTGATGAAGGCTTGGATTAGTCAAACTTAGGTTTATAAATAATCCGGTAACTCTTGCTTTCAGCAATGTGGTTTTCATTATTACACTTTATTCATTCCTTTACAAAACCAATTTGGCAGTGAGCACAGTAAATACCTGTGCAGCAGCGCTACAGGAAATAATTTTCCCTCTAGGCATTTTTAAGGTATGTGAAAGTGTTCCAAAACATGGCAACCCATAAAGGTAAAATGCAACAAGAATAAAAAATGCTTCAACAAACAGCAACTCTTCCTAGTTCAATGCTTCAATAAGTTTCCTCACAAAAACATAGGTGTTGTCTGCTTTGGTGTATGAACCAGGACACAAAAACATTGGTACAGTCAGTGTCTCACTGGTATTTTGATATGTCTACCGGTACCTCCTTCACAGGTCAGTTTCTTTCATGTACTAACATGATCTCCATTGAAACAGGCCTCAGACTCCGTGGCTGATCCAATCTAAACTTCTAAACGTGACGCAACATTTCTGTTTTTCAAAAAAGTGTTTTGACGAGGTACATTCTTTCCCTCCAGGGACTTACCAGATTAAAATGACTTCTGAAGATGCTGTTTTTGATTAGGTGGGTTTCCCCTGAATACATGATTTTTTACCCTTCCATATCTTTGCTCAGAACAGATGCGTTATGGTTATCAGCAGCATTAAGGTATTAATTTGTCCCAAGCGCTTCTAAGGTATGAAAATGCCTGTGTGTGAACAGCAAGGTGATGATGGATGATGGGAGTCTAAAGCTTTGCCCAGGCTGCACAAACACCAGGTTTGTGTTTTGGAACAGATCATCAGGACAGACTGTACTGTAATTTCCAAGTGACAGAATTGGATTTGGGTGGTGGTAAAAGTGCAAATGTTGACAACTAGGTGGTTCCATTTGTTAAACAAAAAAAGGTACTTCCTCACTTCAGTGCAGATGTTTCCCCACTTAGTGAGAGATTTTACTATATATTGTTGTAACACTACTGTTTGCCAAAATCATCCTTCTATCCATCACTGCAGCAGAACCCCACTCAGTTTAGTCTAAAACCTACGAGAAAGAGATTAAAGACCACATCCGACCAGTTTTCACTTAAATCTATAAAATTTACAAAATAAGCAATTTAGAAATTTGGATATCCAAAATAAAAGTTAAAAACTGAATTTGATTCTAAAATTGCATAAAGACCTTTCTGAGCTGTCAGAACAGCTCACATGGCAAAATGTCTAAAGAAAAGATTTCTCACCGGTTTTCCCAGCTCCACTCTCCCCTGTAATGAGGATACACTGGTCCTTGTCTTGGTCCCTCAGTGAACGGTAGGCCTCATCTGCCAAAGCATAGCTGAAACACAAAACAGGAGAAAGCACAGAGCAAGTCTTTACATTGTGTCAACAAAAACATTCAACAAATGTTTTCTCACTTTTAATTAGGGATGGATGGGTAACCGGGTCAAATTGGTTCAGATGAACAGTACCAGGCCATATGACTTCATTAAGTTGCACCTAGGGCTGCCACAAACAATTATTTTTATCGTCGACTAATCACCGATCATTTTTTTTCGATTAGCCGACTAATCGGATCATACGTTAATTGAATATAAATCATACAGCTTATCGCGCTATATGCAGCAATTATATAACCATCGTTAGATTTTAGCTATGTGCTAACTAAAAAATAATTGTCGTGGAAGGCAGGTTCTGCCTTACAGATATTGCATTACACAGGTTTCTCTTTCATTTTCTTAAAATGATCCCACACATGATACCAGAGCCTGTCTGTATTGTCTTGTGACGTCCACGGCCTACCCCGGTTACCACTACTGCACATGTGTCAAGGACAGAAAGGCAGATGCAGCAGTGGAAGGTGTCAAAGCAGTTTGGAGAGAAAAACAAAGTAAAACACAAAAAATAAAAAAAAAGATGACTAATCGACTATTAAATTAGTCATCGACTATTTTAGTAGGCGACTAATCATGGCAGCCCTAGTTGCACCAGTAAGGCACTACTACACTTCAGTGAATTGTTGCTTTTTTGTAAAATTAGAGTTTATACTGGGGTTCTGGCTTTTATAGGAGTTTTGTTTTGCATCCTCTCAAAACATGGCTACTAAAGTAAATCTGGCACTTGCATGATGATGATTTGGGGATGGGCAGTGCAAGAAACAATGGTTGATTAAAAACAAGTGTCACAAGTTTGATACATCTGTACATTTAGTGTTGTCAAACAGTTTTTAACCCATAGTTTTAGTTCATCTTGCAATGTTTGAATAATTTATTTAGTAAATGACTGAACAAACCTTTATAGATAAGTAAATTGTATAAGTGGATAGTGCTTTAAAAACAAAGCCTACTATCATGAATTCTGGGCCACTTTCACAATAGGAAAGTGGAACTCATTATTGCAGTAACACCCCCACTGAATCATAGAACAATGTTTCATTTGTTCTCTTTATGCAGACAATACCTTGTGAGGATTTGGGAGGCGGTTGTGGATTGCGTGTGGGCCACATCACAATGTTTTTAATCTTTTGTTGAACACATATCTGGAAACAATTATAATGGGACTAAAAAGATGCAACTAAAAGGGAAAGGCTACATTGAACTGAATCATTGAATTAAAAAATACCAGGAAAAATGGAAATAGATGCTGTGATTACTAAAATGTGTTAAAAAAATAAGACAAAACATTAATTAAATAGGTATAAAGTTAGTTTTTGGTGCAAGGAACTTCACTGTACCAAACCAAGATTCTTAATCAACTTTGGACAACCATCATTCTCTTATTAAAATGTTTCTCCTCTTATGGAATTTTTTTCCTATAATAAAAGTTGTGCCAGTGGCTAGACCTCTCTAATCAATGTGTCACAACACTTAAAAGAGTTATAGTTTTGGCTAATCTCTATATAACACTCTTTAACGCAGTCATGATTAAATTTGGTCAGTTCTAGTGGTAAAAGTAGCAAAATTGTAACGACCAAATGCCAATGGAGACTTCATAAAAGGCAGTTCCCACACTAAGGGCTGACAGCAAAACAAGTTTGTTCATTTTCTAAAAGATTATTGAACGTAGATTAAAAAGGTTATACAATAGTGCCCGTTTGTCATGCATTATAGTAGTAATTGTAAGCAGAATACTGTACAAAAGTTTTTTTTCTTCTTTAAAATATGATACATGTTAAGAAATGTAGTGAATTAGATGAAAGAAAAAAAATTACAAAACATTTGAAACAGTATACCATACAAAAGCACAGCGAACACCATGAAATCCAAGTCCTTTGTTCTGGTGACCTAAAAAAGGTACTGTTCTGAAAAAGTAGAGCCACCCTCAAAAAGACATGTCTTCCCTGCTGAATTGCAACAATGCAATCCAGCAACTTCAATGCCACACTAAATGGAGGATATTTTAGCTCTGGTGACATGAAAACTATCAACTGCCAAATAAATCTCCATCTTGGACAAATACCTTAGTTTTCACAACAACAACAAAATACAGCTTGAGGTCATTTTGAAGGACAGCATGGCCTTTTTCTTCCTTTGTGCTTTTATGGAAACTGGGAGCATCTTTAATCTTTCAGATTACAGTATTATCAAGTACGTATTTATACACAGAAAATGTAGCCCACCAGATGGAGTGCAAAAGGGAATATTTGTCAGTGATACTAACCAGTCCAGTTTGTGTAAAAGACAGAATAGTAAAACTCATGTTTACTCCATGTCTAAATGTAGTATTATGCAAAACAATGAGTTTGAAAACTAGTTGAATTTAATAAAAAAATAAATTTAAAAAAAGGTGGTTAAAAGGTCAAAATTAAATTCAAAACTCTGAATAAAACGGTTGGGTTGCAGTAGCTGCATTATTGCACTTGGGGGACTAGAAGTGTCTGGTCTGTTGTGGTTATGCAGAAGCTATGGCAAACAAGGGTCCAGATGAATACATTCCAGACCAAAATACTAAGATATAGATAATCAAGGTTCCACAAAATCACATACAGTTTTGGAAGAGAACATATTCACATCAACCAGTATTCTCCATCGGTCCCAAGGGTCTGGCTGCACCCAATTCCAAAGGTAACGAGGTGCATCTATGCACAAGTTGGTGCAAATGTAATCTGTCAATGGACATATAGAGTCTTTAAAAGCTACATTAAAGACAACCCTGAATGTAATATTTTTCTGGGAAGAATTTCAACTACTACTCAAACTACTATTCAAACATAATTCCAAGCACCAAACAAGCAGAGAGAGAGAGAGAAAAAAGGGCTGATCCTGTTGTCAAACTTTAAATTATTACCATTATTATACAGAATACTAGTTGCATGTGTGTTAGGAGAAAAAAATTTAAAAAATCTAAAAATTCCCTTAAACTGCTCTCTTGTACAACAATCCACCAGCTTTGTTCAGATGAGTTTCACCACTGGACATAACAGGACGTGACGTCACAGCTGAAAGCAACAGCAGAGCAGATGTCTGCATTGTGAAAAACACTCATTGCCTGACCTGATCCTGACAATGAGCGAGCCATCATACGATTATTTTCTCCCCAGATGAGGCCCATGGTCCAGCAGGAGCTTGGGAGGGCTCACCACATTAGGGACAGGGGTGAAAAAGAAGTGGGAGGTCCTTTGCGGGGAATACACACACCCCAAGCAGGACTTATGAATAGACATCACTAATCACAATATGAATGGAGCTCAGGAGAGAAAAGTCACACCCATGCTACAAGAAAAACTCCAATTTCAAGTCTTAAAATCAGACAATTAAAAAAACTACTTTTCACAAAAGCCTCCTCTGAATTAATTTTAGCTGTAGACATATAAAAGTTGGAAACTGAGCTATAATTTGATAGGATCCTTAATTTAGCCTGAACAAAAATTGTCTATAAAAGAGAAGTCAAACAGATGAAGGTCCAGAGGAAGACCAAAGACAGAGGAAAAAATAAGCCAGGTACCAAAATCCCAGAGGTCTCCCAGATCAGTGTGTTCAGCAGGATGTGTGGGGATAGGCAGGGCTAAAGCCTGAAACATACTCGCTCCGATGCCGACTAGTCGACGCGCGGTCACGTGGTGGTTCGACAGTCGTTTTCGCACA
>JARVGW010000136.1:7509806-7525394 GCA_031762495.1 Anablepsoides rubrolineatus
GAAACACAATTTTCAATTAGTTTGATGTGAAACAGTACTTTAAATGAATGAGACAGTGGTTGCACTTTTTTCAGTGTGGGTTTCCTCTCTGATTTGTTGTTATCATTTATTGTGTCAACAATCCACCGCTGTTTTCTACATTGGGGAGATTTTCTGCAGTTGCAGCCATTCTATTTTGTCCAGATCCTAAATTCTCCCTGAGAGATTTATTTTGGTTTTGAGCCAAGAGAGTTCCAGGAAGGCCTTCTCCTCAGTTCACTTCTAGTCTCTTCTGTATCCTGATTTCCAATGTTTGTTCACATCTCATTTAAAGCATTCATTCCCTCAAGACAATGAATCTTCATTTCCAACACTGCTACCTTCTGGAGAAGCTGACTGAAATTTTTTTTGGAAAAAAATTGATCTTGAAAACTTGACTGTCCTCGGTCTCAACAGTTGCCATCTCAGAGCACTATCAGCTTCTACAACAGCAGTCAAACATAAAAATTAGTTGGTTCTCTGCTATTCACCAATGTGATCAAAAGTTGGAAGCCAGAATAATTGTGCAGAAAATCAAGTGAATTCTTTGTGGAAAAGCTTTATTCCTCAGATCTGAAAACACCATTATGTTGCTAAGATCCACTATCGGCAGGCACCTGTGTTTATGGTCTTGAGTCTTATCAGAACCAAAACAAATGGCCCTCTCTACAGCCCTGCATCTGTTTACACTAAAGACTCCTCAAAGACTCCAAACTTACATGTGCTTCATTTTAAGGGTCATTTCTGCATAAAACAGTGTTTGGATCATGTCTGACAACTTTAATTTTCTAATAGCCAGGTGATGAGACTGTTGAATCACTGCACTTATAGAACAAAATCAAATAGTCATCTGTTATTTATTGATGTTATTTCATGATATTTTCCTGACTTTTTAAAGCTGACTTACTTCAGTTGGCAGTAAAAAATAACTAATGCTTAATCTCCATGTCTGTTGATGTAGGAGGTTGATACAGAGGCAGAGGCAGGTCAGCATGTAGAGACAGAGTTCTGTGGCTGAGGTGATGGATGAAGGTGCTTCTGGGCAACTATGAATGAAATCTAAAATGTTTACTCAGATCAATACTTATTTAGAGTCCATTCTAGTCAGTTGTATGAACTTCATGATAGTACGGATTTAAAAGCTTAATCTACAGCATGCTTAAACTGAACTTGATTTCATTTTGACTAGAGACCGACCGATACAGGTTTTTGAAGGCCAAGACATATATTTTGACATCAGTCTAACCGATACGCCGATATGTGCAGCCGATTTATTTTGGCCGTTTCTTGAAGGCGATACTGCTTTTTCTTCCTCAATTAACATGATAAAAAAATAAGAATGATAACAAATGTTACACAAGTCTCAATTTAAACTAAAAAGAAACATTTATTAACTGAGCCTTGTCTGGTGTAGGCTGAGTAAAGAGCTGCCACGCAGGATTTCTTCTTTCAGCCCTTTCTTAAAAATAATAATAAATTATTATTCGCATGACCCAAAGAATGGATCGGCCGAACGGACGAACGTATCGGCCGATAACGATACAAGGAAAAAACGCAAATATCAGCCAAAAATATCGCCCGGCTGATGTATCAGTCAACCCATAATTTTGACCAATAAAAAATGATAGGCTTGAAGAAATTTATTGGGGTTGTTTACTACTGACTTTTAAAGACATTACACGTCATTATTAATTGGTGTTAGATCTTACCAGGTAAAGAGTAAGGAACACTGCTTATTTTTTAACAGGCTTATTTCATTTTAACTTTAATATCAAGGAAGTGGTAGAAATTGTGGCACCAAGGTAGGAAGGAACATGTATGCAGGTTGACAAAACTGACTAAAGTTATTATTTTTGTGTCACTATTGTTTGTCACAGTGTCATTTTATCTGATGAAGGCTACATTATGCCATGCCACTTTTGATTATGAATGAGATTATAATTAAATTAGAACACCCCCCCTACACACACAGCTCCCTCACATCATTTTTGTGCCATATTAAACTTATTTAAGTCCAGGACTGTCCTAACTCAACTCAAATGTCAAAGCTGTTGATAGTTCTATAGCATTTGCCAAAGCAAGCGGGCAAGGGCTCAACAAAAAAACATCACGAGAATAAAGATGAAGGCAGAGAGTGAATAAAGCTGCGGTCATCTCAACGTTTTGTAGCCTGTGTTTGGCTGGTTTGAACAAATTACATCTGCCTTTTGAGAATACTAAAAGGTTTCCCCCTGAACTGGATGTGATGATTCACAGGCAGCATCACGAGGCTTAAAATGGTAAAACAGAATTTGAGATTGAATGGAAATGACTCTGAAGTGTTGAAGCAGATGGGAAAGTTCAGTACGACTGTCATGATCATGAAAGCTTGACTAAGATGGCGAGGGCAAGTATTCAGGATGTCAACAGGGCATCCGCTTTTGAGAATATTTCATGGAAAACTTGCCTGAGGAAAACAAAAAAAAAAAAGTTCCAATTTAAGTATTACAAAGGCGGCTTGTGGTTGTCACTGAAACCATCTTACATTAATTTTTAAGTGGGAGCAAGCTGTTCTAGTGTTAAATGTTTGGTGGCACCTCATCACAAGAGAAGCACTTTGAATCTCCCAGCCTGCAGGGATAAAGCAGCAACTTTCCAAACGACACAAAAACCAAAAGTTATTTTAATCAGTAAAGGAGGGAGTTCCATGTATGCACTGAGTGTATTAGCTGTTCTCGATACCTTAGACATAAATTGAAAGGATGATCACTTGTGATGCACAACACACGCGAACTGTGCTTTATTTGTGCAGCCTAATTAGATAAATTGTCACATTTCCTACCACCGAAGGAAAGTGGAGGAACCAGGTGTAGAGAGAAAGCTGGCAGGCAGAAATAGTTCAGTATTTTTTTAATTTAAGCTGATGTGAAAATTCAAAATTAAAAGGTAGGAAGGCAGTCAGGCAGGTATAGAAGCAAAAAAACAGGTGTTGTATGGCAAGAGCTGAGCAGCACAAGCAAATGAAAAGAACACTTAATTATCTGACAAAAACCCAAGGTAGGATGGCAGGAATATGTGCACAGGAGCTGATGTGGGAATTGGAAACAGGTGGGTGTGGCTGTCTGCTGCAGCCAAAAGGAAGGTTTGAACATTTGGGTGGATAGGTTGTGAGTGGAGGGGGGAGATTAAAAGATGAACATAATACAAGACTGAGACTGAAACTAAAATATACAGTAAGACCTCCTTTTTAATAATGTAACAATTTTATCTAATGGAAGAAGATTAATTGAAATCTGATTTTAATTTAGATCACTTAAGCAGCATCCCTCTAGTAATTTCTGGTACTATGAATAATAGATGAGCTGATAGTAAGTTCAAAATTTTCATTTAAATATTTTTTTCTTCTGTTTTTGCACATTAATCATAATTATTGTGTTGCTTTACTTATGTTAAAAATGTAATGTATTACAGGAAATTACAGGAAAAATAAAATAAATCAGATAATTGATCTTTTCAATCACCTTCAGCCTTAAATATTTAGAGCAATGGTTTGCTAAGTTTTTGTTTATTATTATTATTTATTTATTTCAAACTTTGTTTATTTCTTCAGAAACAAAATTTAATTCTATGTACAATAAAAATAAAATACAAATACAATTAAATAAAAGGCGGCAGAGAGAAGAAAAAAATCTGCCTCTTTTTCCTTAAGTATAAATTCAAACAATAATAATCTTCAGTTAAAAAAACAAAACAAAATATTTCTAGAACAACAAATTATATGAATACACATACTGTTTCATATGTTTTTTTTTTAACAATTATTCTTTATCATTCTCTTAAACATGTACATAGATATATGAAAACAGTAGAGTCCAAGGAAATTCCATTATTTATCTGTACTCTCTTTACAAACAGTCCAGTAAAGTTTTGCATCCGGTAGATTCCATCAGTCATCACTGACTCCACTTGAGCTCCATATTTATTGCAAACACAGCTTTTACCCTTTGCTTTTTAGGAAAACTTCCCACAACAATCAATCTACTCTGCCTTTATAGAGCCAGTTCTTGAAAAGTGACCATATTTTTAAAATCCTTGTCTCAATCGCTTTACTGCCACTGACCAGTGGGACGCAGTGTTTTACAGAAATAGTCATAGTTTCAAGTTGATTAGGCTTAAACTCTTATCAGGGATCTATCTCTGTCTTGCCAATCCCTCAACCTGCAGTAATATTCAGTCCGGTTACACATGGGTGGTCAGGGTTAGGGAGGCTGTAACAAGTAAGACAAATTTATGTGCACATTCTGTAATGTCTACATTTTAATTGATTATACTTATTGCATGATTCACTGGAAAAAAAATCTTTGAGTAAAAAGTGAAAGAGATTCTGTTTGTAAGCATTTGTTTGTATAATTGCTTTTAAAAAAACAGCAAATTGCTGAAAATGATTTAGTCAGGAGTTTGGAAAAAGACTGCTTAACAAGGCTGAAGTATTTCAGAGAAAAAGTCCTTAGGATTCACAAATTAGAAGAAAAATTATGTAATTAAAAGCATGTTTTAAGAAAACAAGGTGGCAAATCTCCTTCTTGTAAACACAAGCTTTGGTTAATTGTATTTTGTCCTTGTCTTGCTGCCAGCTAAACTAGAAATATCCCTAAACACCAGAAGAAGCCTTTAGCCAAAAAAATCATGTTTTTGATTATGATGATTCTTTTTAATTGAAAGACAAAAACATGTTTGTAGTCTGCAGCCAATGGAAATAATCACAAATATGACATTGCTGTATGGCATCTTTATTTAATTATTAACTTGAAACTTTGAAATATGCAAAATATTCATTTAGTTTTCATTAAAACAATCTGAAGTGTTGTGTTTGCATTATCTGAAAATTATGTTAAAACTTGACTGTATAAAAAGCTCGGATTTAAAAAGGGACCTTTTTTGGGTGGAGACTAATGAAGGACCTTCAAAGGTTGGACTGAATTCTTTTTTCCACAGCTGTTTGCCACTTTTTCTCACACCCTCGACTAAAAATGGGCCCACCATCTGCAAGGTCTTTAGCTCAGTTTTTCTGCCTACATCCTGTTCTCACATGAAAACCAAAGTGTCCACATCAGCAGTAGGTGATCATCTGGACAGAAAATCGTCCAGACACCATTTTGGCTAATCTGTCTTCACTTGGCAATTGAATTAACCACGTGCAGGTTCCAGGTAAAACTGTGTTCAAGCTTGGATCAGAGGGTGGTTCGAATTAGAGATAATGCACTCATCAGCACTGTTTCATCCTGTATGAGTTCTAGCTGGTGTTGCTGTTGGCCTCCACATCCAGTGAACTGTACTTAAGGTGCTTTTTATTGACTTCTCAAGTTAGTCTTGGCTGCAAAACCAGACAAGTATAATCAGAACTGCCTGTCAGCTTGTAACACATTGTGGAGGTCCTGTTTCCCAGCCGTACCAGAGCAGAGTAAGCACTTCAACCCAAACCTCAATGTTCCCCAAGAAGTACTTTAAACATCACTGTAGTCATGACAAGATTCCTTAGGTTTCTGTTGAGGCAACTGCTTAGGCAGCATTTTTGCAGGATGTCATTCAGTCTTTTTATGAGCGATGAAAAGACAGTGAAACAGCTGACACATCTATCTGGTGATGTCAGCTGAGTGTTGCTGACATTGAGCTCTTACATCTATCTTCTGGGCAAAGGTGAAGCATGGCCGCGAGCTATAGACAGATTCTCTGAACCAGCCTCAACATGCATTTGTATGGTGTGCTTTGGGGTTGGTGGGCTGTGCTGACTCTAACAGAACAAGGTTATTGAATAAAGCTGTTAGATTTTTGATAGTGTCAAATTTAATATTGGCCCACACTGTTTTAATAGGTTGCAATTGAATCAGTAATGGATTGGTTTGGTTTGCGAAAGCCAGTGGCTGTAAATTGACTTGTAGCATTGATTAGCAATGGAAGGAGGGGGTATAATTTTGACCCGCTTGATCTGTTTAGGTTGAATTCTGGGAGGACTTAATCGTGTGGGTGGGGGGAGGTTTTTATAATATTTCAGGATTTTTTTTTTTTTACATTTTCAAATATGAATAATAAATCACAATTTACTTTTAGGGGGAAAATGCTGGAGTGTTATCCAAGAGCTCCACTGGTTTAAATAAGTGATCAATAATTAATAAAAAAAAAGCATAATTCTTTTAATTGCCAAACATGCTAGTGAAAATGAGGCTTATAACAGGGGTGAAGCAAACACCAACTTCATAAGTTCTGTATGAAGTTTATCCAAGGTGGTGCATAGGATCAAATGCATCATAAAGTTGAATGTAAGGGTGATGTAACATGCTTTATGAAAGGGGAAAAGTCATGCACATGAATAAGATTGACCATCTGCTGTGAGAATTCAGCAGTCGAAACAACATAGGCTCTTCTTGAAGAGAGCGTTCAACAAGGGATAGTTTGATTGCAAAGGTTAAAGTTAGTATGCAGCTGGGTGTGAGACTTGAGGCCTGAGTTAAGCAAACCTCTTTCTTCAAGTGCCTCAGAGGGTGAAAGAGTCTCCATCTCAGGCTATTGGTCTGTCTATCAGTTTGAAAGGGTGAACGGCTATCTGGACGGAGGCAGCACCCCGAGGAGATAACCTGCACATAATGTTGTGTGCAGAGCATGTACAGACATTCCACGAAGCAGCGGCGGATCCTTACATTAAAATGTACGCTGCCTCCATTATGTCCACACTGCCCCACAGGAGATGGATGTTCTCACAGTTTATTTAACTCTTGTGTGTTTTTTATGGTCTATTTGAAGCATTTTCAATGTCTGCCAAGAGTAAAATTATATATATACATATATTTGTGTGTTTAACAAAGATGTGCACAGATTTTATTTTACTTTTTACTCATTATATTTGAACACGATAAAGCACAGCGGTAGATTAAGTTGTATTAGAGACATTTTTTCAGGGTGGATGAGACTTTTGTCATTTTTATTTTAAAAAAGCCATCGTATTACAAAGCACAATCACTTTCAAATATAAAATTGTCAATATGTAGATCCCGTGGTTGATGTATGAGCTTGTGTGTTCTAGTATGCTTTAAGATTTGATTTATCACTTTGTGTGAGCAGAGAATATTTCCTCCTGGTGTCCACAACAGACACATCAGAAATTAATGTAGGATACATTGAAGATGGATGCGCTGCGGTGTTGTAGAACTAGTTTCTGCTGAAAAATGAAAACTCCTCACAAACACAGACACCCTACCACAAATACACACACACTCACACATGTATACTCAGACACATAAACGAGTTGGCGCCAGGACTTCTGACCTGCAGATTGGTCAGAAGTAGTCGTGTTGAGGTGTTCAAGCCCCCCAAGTGGCAACGGTGGTGGCCAGAAGAGCAGAGAGAGGGCTGCCGAAGCCTGGCTGTGGAGATTCTCTCCCAGCTGCCACCTGGCACAGGCCGAGGGCTCGGTGCCCCATCATGCAGACTTGGCTCAGAAAGCCAGAACAGGGGAGGGATTCATCCATCCCCCAACAAGCTTCATTCAGCTGACAAACCTAAGGCCAGTTGGTGTTGCTGCACTTGAAAAAAAATGGACACATTAAGAAATTAGGATATGTTAAAACCACTGAGGTGTTTTATTTAATGTAAATTTAGCTTAGACTTATAAATGATCATGTATTGATTGAACATTAAGATGCTTATGTAGCTAAGCAGGGGAAAATATATTTAGTCATCTTAATTTGATTTTCTTTCCCAGCTCCACAATCCAATGGATTAAAGAGCTACTGAGTAATGAATGTAGAAATTAAATTATTTGCTGTAAAGAAACAGATAATTGTATGGACATCTTATATCACATACAATATTAATGGTTTATTGGTCACCCCACCAATTGTGTATGCAACACCATTGTGGCTGCACAGACACACACTGCACAGACACACATGACGCCTTCCTGCAGTGAATGATTGTGTCATGTTTGTGTCGTGGCAGCTCTCTCTGGCTGACACTCTGTGCTAAGGTCAGGTTAAATGGAATATAAGAAGGAACATTATTAGCATCATTTTATAATGCCTGTGAGGAAGCAGAAAATCACCAAACTAAAAGTGTGCAACCCATCTTGAATCATGGCGTAAGACAGATTCTTCTAATATAAGTTTTTTGAGAAGTAAGTCCTAAGTGTAAGTCCAAGCCTGACAGTAGACTAAAAGAGGTTTCTGAGCCCAAAATATTTGCAAGGTTTCCATTAGGAATGAATAATTGAATGCACTTTCACGGCAGAGAGCAAGAATTGAGAAGAACTGATAAAAACATACTGCTACCCACTCCTACACCTGCTGTAAAAACACAATTCACTTTCAACAGCTGTAATAGTGCTGGCCTCGGTGAATTGAGTTCAGTTTTGTGGCAGCGCCATCACCCAGTTACTTTGTGTAAAAATTAGATTAGAAAATACATCACAACCAGCTGTCATCCATCTGATTCAGTGTGATTCTCTAACATGCTTCCGAGATGCTATTGATCTTTGGTCCCCGGCACCCTCCCCTTCTTGCACAGTGTTAGATTGGAGTCCTATTAACTTCGCTCCCATCAATCACAGTTCACCCATGTTTGTTTGTAGTAGTCTTTGATACGATTAGAGGAGTGCTTTCAAGCTCGTGTCAGTTTTTTTTCACACTTTGTTCCACGTGTCAACTGGTTGGAGATGCGAACAGTTACTACCTTCCTATTATAGTTATGTCCTTCAACGCTCCATAACAGAAGGGCGAGAAATTAAACACTTGGGTCTCCAAAGTGTTGGCTGTCACGTGTTGTTGCTCAGCGCACAATAAGAGCCACTGGAAAAGCCATTTTCATGAACAAAACCTCAGAAAAATAAACCTAAAGAACTTGAATGTACTATAAGTGTTCTTTTATGAAAAAAAAAAAAAAAAACATCTCTGTGATTGTTTCTGTAGACTTGATAACATTCACTATGGAAGATCAGTCCCGGCTGTTTTTCTTATGCTGAATAATAATAAGAATCCGCCCCCCCCCCCCCCCCACACACACATATTTCATTTATGCTATTGTTTAATGGTCGTTGACTGACTGCTTTTTCAAGTGATTTCTAAAAAGAAGGTCATTCTTTTTTTTTACAACAATAATAACAATCAAAACCAATAAATGGAACAATAATCATGCACACAAAGCCACTCTGTATTTTATAGCTTTAATCATTTTACAGGCTGCTCTCTGAAATTAGGCTTTTAAATATATATTTGTAATGGTATCTGCACAGATTGTGTGAGACAACACTGTGAGGGACAAAGCAACTTTACTGCTTGCAGACATTAGTTGTTAGTGTTTAAACACGGAACAGGTTACACCAACAGATTAAGCAGCCTTGACCAGATACTCTCATGGGTTGCTGGTTGGTATGTCCTTGGAGGTAGGGTTTTGGAAGCAGTCCCAGCTGCAGTGCAAACCACCTCCTGTATTGTTAATAGTGAAAGGAAGTTATTACCGTACAGTTTTGATATTTCCCATTGCATGAAACATTGTAGAAGCTAACCACCTCCTCTTCCTGAGAATTACTCTCTGGTTCAAACATATACAAATGATTTACTGCTATATTACTCCTGATCATTGCATGGCTTAGTGGAGGAGAAGGGGCAGTTCGGTATGTGCTGATTGCTGAGCCAAATTAGCATATTTATAGATCCCCATTTACTGAGTGAGGGAGATGATGTAGATTTATTTTTGGTCGTTTGAAATGTACAGTTTTGAGCAGCACAGATGTGTTTTAGTGGATTAATGGCTGCTGAAGGAGAACTTACAGTCTCTGGTATTTAATGCTTCTAATCTTTTCTTGTAATGGTATTTCACCTGAGCAAACGTTCATCAGGCACCATCACCACACAAACTAGATGTGACTGAATGAGTGTGCTGCTATTAGAGGAAGTAAAAGCTGATGTGGGATATTATAACATCACCTAGTGTACAAACCTTTCAACTAAAGAAGCATGTTTACACTTGGAAGCTTGTTTTAAGAAGTAAAGACCACCTACTTAAATGAAGTGAAATTCAAATGAAAACTGAGCAAAATTAGAGCGTGGGTTTCCATGCCTTAACGAGGTCTTAAATGAACTACATGCAGTGAGAGGTGGCCTTTTACTTGTAGCAAATGATCAAGTAAAGGTCACAGCGGGCTAGTGTTTAGCTATTGGAAAGGCATTAGTTCTCAGTCACAGTCAACATGGAGTAATGAATACAAGTTCCAAGTAAACACCTGGGGTCATAATGTCATGTAATAAACTCTAGTATTGTTAAATGTGTTTTTTTAAATCGTAATGAACAGTGATTAGAATGAGGAAACATCTTGTTTAATTAGTTATTCGGACACATCATAAGTCTGTCAACTGCACTATGACTAGGGCAGTATTAGGAAAACCTGCAATAACTACTTAATATCGCAATGAGCTTATTACTTGTAATAAATTAATGAACACTTAAGTATTGCTTAAAGGGGATCAGGGCTTAATACTGAAGTATGTGATCAGCTGTTTGCTATCCACCTGCATCTATGTAAGGGACAGGCACCTAATGTAAAGAGATTCCTCCAATAAGCCAAATATGTGAAGGGCTCCATTTGATTGGTCAAATACTTTATGCTTCTGTGTGATTGACAAAACACATGAATGCACACATTTGAGTCAACTAGTTATTGCAGTTCATCAGTTCTTTGTAATATGCCTATTGCACCAGCCTAGTAAAAACCATCCCCTTGTTCTACGCTTTGCTTCATACAGAGGGTCTGGACTTTTGTCTATTGAGAAGTGATTTCTTGCTGGATGCGTGGACTCTATTGAAGTTTAAAACAATTGGATCTAATTTTCCCAATCATTAAAGTTTGTCTGTGATGTATGTAGTGCACCAGCTCGACTGTGAAGGAAGCTAAGCTAAGAAGCTAACCCAAAGTTGCGTGCGCTGTAAACAAGCATCCGGAAGTACCGAGTTCAAAATTCATGTCATTGTTCAAAACTCCTCCTCCTGTTCACTGATTGGCCTGGTTGAAATTCTGCTGGAGAAATCCTTGTGGGAGAATTCCCAGACGGAGCAGAGAAGTGAAACTAGAATTGAGCGGAACTGCGTAGGAAGGCAAGGGCCAGGCTACTATACTATACTACTATACTATACTACTACTATAGATCAACAATTTCGTGATTACGATACATTTTCAATATATTATGTTGCTCTAATTATGACAACATAGTAAAAGATCAGAAAAATAAATAGCTTCCCATAAACTTAATTATCTTACAGCAACAGCTGCAGGTTTGCTTTTCATCAACAGTTTCTAGTTACTTTGTGCAGGTAGACAGAATGGTTTATACATTTTTACATTTTATTTTTATATAATCTAATCAGTGGATTATCTTGGAGTACTTGGTACTTTTGATGGTTGTATTGCGTGAAATGACAGTATTTTTTCTTAGTGTATGGTTGTTATTGTTTCAATATGCAGTTCTTGTCTGCCTAACCATCTTTGCTCTCCTTCTGTCCCTCCTTTTAATCTCTGTCCAACAAATTATTAGCTGCCCGTGCATCAAAATCAGAGTACTATTGAAGTAGACTGGTGTGATTAAAGGTAATTTAGGGATGTAACACTGCTCTGAGAAATGACAGTGCTCTCTGATTTAGTTTTTTTTTTTCCCTCATGGTCAGGCGATTGAAGTCTTCATGCTGCAGTGACATTTACGATGATCTTCAATATGCATGAGTAACTTCCTCAGAGCGACAGATTTTATGAGAGGTCAGAGGTTTTCTTACTGTCAAATTGTAATTTCCTGCCATTTTTACCTGACAATGATGCCAAAACCTTATTTACTGTAAGTGTTAGGAAAAAAACAGTTTTATGTTTGTTTGTATTGTCAGCTCTGAAATATTGTCCTCTCTGATTATGAAAAAAAAAAACATTTTAACTCCAAAAAACAATTAAAAAAAGAACAAATATACTGTATGTAGATAAATCTGACTAAACTCCAGTTAAACAAATTATAGCAAAATAATCCAATTAAGCCATCACAATTGTTGGCTTTTTTTTTTTTAGCACTAATTCATTTTACTCGTCAAACTGGCCAGTATCAAATATTAAGGCACACTAACAAATGGAATAAAAACATAAACAATATATACACTGGATATATACAGAAATTCAGTAGTTAAATTTAATACATTTACCTGAACTAAATATGAAAACATAAATACAATTCAGATTACTTTTATAAACCTGTGAACATGTGTTTGTGCACTGAAAGTCATGAACAGTACAGCTTTTAAACATTTACTCACATTATTCAGCAGTTCTGCACAGTTGTTTAAATGCATGCCTTTTTAACATTACAATCATGATTTTTTAAATTTTTTTTATTGACTTTGTAAAATTATTTTCTGTGGATGTAGATTATGCAGTGTTGGTCTAGCTTAATACCAATTTTGTTTCACCACAGATGAATAACAAATACCCTATAATCATTTATTATCTTTTCTCGTTTATCCTGTGGGTAATAAATCCAAAATCCATACCTAATGATGACGTTGCCTAAAATGACATTGTGTTGATTTAGAGCTGATTGTTTCTAAAGCATCTCATTCCATGGCTCATGATACTGACTCAATCAAATGCAGAGCAATTACATTTCGCCCCCTGTTATTAACCTCTGAGATTACACAACAATCAGGCTCGGTCTGTCTTAACGTGAATTAATGTCATGAGACACTGTACTGACAGTAATTGGCTATGTGACTCCTCTCATGATCTCCTATGCAGAGGTAAAAATTACCTGACAAGTTGCTCCTATAACTATGCGACCTCGTGAGAGATCCAGCTCACGAAAGCAGCCCATTAACTGTGCAGACGTGCATCTCCTTGTCAGGTGTAAAGTATTTTCTATGAAGCTCTGTCAAAGTGACTAGTGCTTGAAAAAAAAAACATTCTAAAAATAGTCAAAAGGGTGTTCAGAAAAGTGCATCTTCAAGGGCTGTCACATCAGCTGTGGCAAGCATGACATGACAGATCTCATTTTAGATACTCCCCTCTTAACCTTAGCCTTGTTCAGCCGAGCAACATTTCATGTCTGACTCATATTTACCTTATTGCTCTGATTCAACAGTCATAACAGTCGGTTAAGACAAGACTTACCTGCTTACTGAAGTCTGTGATGTGGTAGAAACAACCCAGACGTGATGTCTGTGAAGACATTTTGGGGTGGCCCGCATTGTCTTTTGGCAACACTTTTTGAATTTCTCTGCCATCGTGCCAGTCTCCCTGACAGAGTTATCAAAGGTCAGACTCCAGCTTTTGTCTCCTGAGACAAACCTCACACAGATATGCTCCTTGTCTCTGTGCATACGCTATCGCTAAACAGGTCTTACAGAATCATCTTTTCTAGGACTGAACTTGTCAGACACAATTTAGACCTGGATGTACAACTTTTTAGCTGTAGAAGCAACATTCTTTGTCATCTATTTGTTGGTGGTGGGTCTCTTGGGTGGTGTGTTTGGGGATTTGTGTTGCTTCATTGTTAACAGTGTTTTTTTTTTTTTTTAAGGAAGTGGTGCATAGTGCATTGTAGCTGTCTATAGAAACTAATGCTGCTGTATTGTGACAATTTTTAATTGAACAAAAAAAAAAACAGGTATTTTCAAGCAGGTAAATGGGCTTAGCCTGTGTTGCATTGCATTTAATTATTGGTGAACCAGACTTCCTTTTGTTTTTGGACGCAGCCCGGCAGGATTGTGTTTGGTGGGCAAATTTATGAAACAAATAAAAATTGATTAATTGCTCTGCTATTGTAACTACAACAATGACATGTGCATGAACAACACTGACGTTTGCGTGCCAGATGGAAATGAAAATTAAATTAATTGAACAATCTAGAAATTTGAAAGGGTGCCCAGCTCATTTGTTTTGTGCAGATTAATGCACATACCATCATAAATTCTGAATATTTTTAGAATTGCGCTAAATTACTTCTGTCATACGGTGACCTGTTTAGCTATGTCAAAATAATTGTTTAGTGCAGTCTCTCTCACCAAGTAAAGTGCAGGGGGAAAAAAAAGCACAACTCCATAAACACCATGCAGGTTTGAGGCCCATTAAGACATATCTGTGTGTAGAGAACTTCTAGACCTTCAGTTTTTTTTCAATAGTTTGTTCACAGCCATCAATTGAAAATGAAAGTTGGCCTTCAGCGACAATCAGCATTATTAAATATTTCACTGTACATAATTAAAGCCCACAAAAAAGCAATCACGTTGCAAAAAAGAAACAACAAACAAGCTATTTAATGTAGTGTAGCTATTGCTTTAGCTTCTAAACAATTACAAAATGGCTTCTAATACAGATGTTGGAGGTCAAGCTGAAACTTGGAAGAACATAAAAATATGTTGCACTACCATTATTTAATATATAATATAAAACTGGGGCACGGTGGCTCAGTTGGTAGAGCTGATGCCTCTCAGCAAGAAGGTTGGCGGTTCTAAAGAAAAAAAAAAAAAGAAGGTTGCCGGTTCAAATCCAGGCCCAGGGACCTTTCTGGGTAGAGTTTGCATGTTCTCCCCGTGCATGCATGGGTTCTCTCCGGGTACTCCGGCTTCCTCCCACAGACCAAAAACATGACTGTTAGGTTAATTGATAACTCTAAATTGTCCCTAGGTGTGAGTGAGAGAGTGAATGGTTGTTTGTCTCTATGTGTGGCCCTGTGATGGACTTGCGACCTGTCCAGGGTGTACCCTGACCCTCGCACGGTGACTGCTGGATATGGGCCCCAGTGACCCACGTGACCCTGAAAGGAATAAACGTTTATGGATGGATGGATATAGAAAACAAAAAATCAAACAAACAAAAACACCAGGGATTTGTATTTGTGCTTTTAAAAAGATGTGAGCTTGTTGGAAGTGTTATCTGAAAAGAAACACTTTGACCCCATCCTAACGTTTCAGCTCTGGTCATTTGCAAAAAAACAAAGTTTAATGTGTGCTGGAAGACACCCTTGAGGACAATTTTGCTACTATTACCAAAAACAAGTTCAGAGACAAAAAAAAAAAAAAAGTGCACAATTTCATGAAAGAACACTTTTCTAACTGGATCAATAGTGCTTTGGGCTTGTGTTGCAGTTAGTGATATGGGAAACATTTCACTGGAAGAGAGAGTAATGGATTAAATTAAGTACCAGAAAATTCTGCAAGCAAACATCCCAGCTCTCACTGTCCCCTGACCTAAACATTATGAAATATGAGTGGACACACTTCAACAGAGCAGAGGATAAGACAGGCCAGTAATCTTACAGTCTGCCTCTTCACTCTGCGAACAAAGGCCAAAAACATCCCAAAATATCAAACTAAAAGACAAAAAAACCAATCTGTTTTCAAGTACATATCATGCAGTATGCCTAAACTTTTTTTTCATCAAATGAAAAAAAATACAATAAAGAGAGTTATTGTTGAATTAAATATGAAAAAACTTTTGAACATGCATACAGTGGGGAAAATAAGTATTTAGTCAGTCACCAATTGTGCAAGTTCTCCCACTTAAAAAGATGAGAGAGG
>JARVGW010000136.1:7525851-7544831 GCA_031762495.1 Anablepsoides rubrolineatus
CCTCTCTCATCTTTTTAAGTGGGAGAACTTGCACAATTGGTGACTGACTAAATACTTATTTTCCCCACTGTACATTTGAAGTATATTCTTGACAGTCATGTCAGCTTTTACTTGCTTTTCCTTTCAAAATAAACACCCAACAGTTTGTAAGAGCGTTTTTCTCCCTCAGTGATCATCAATCTGTCTATCAGTCAAATATTTAAGAAAAAAAAGAAAATAAAACCAAGATAACTTCATACGGCCATAATAACAGCACAAACCCAGTGATATATTCATTCTTACAGTTAGTTATGTTGTGCTTTGCTTAGATTTGAATCTGAATAAGAAATATATAAAAATACATATATTTTTGTGTTTTCCCCCAATTGTATTCTTGGCAAGCTTAAGTACATTTCCTGTAATATTGAACTAATACCTTAAGTGCATATTCTGAGTCAGCCATACGTTGATTTTATATTGTCGTCTACAAATAAGAATTCATGTGAATTTTTTTGCTTCTTGTTCCCCTGCAGAAAAGATACCTGTCAGTTCTAAAGGAAGTTTTATACAAACAAATAGAAAATACTAAAACACAATAAATCTAAATCGTTGTGGTGAGGTAAGAATTAATTGTTCAATAACCTGAGGGGTAATAAGAATTTTGGTTGATTCTAAATTTTTGGTTAGAAAGCACCATGAGCTGCAAAATAAATGGTAAATGGACTGAACTTATATAGCACTTTATCAAGACCCCAAAGCGCTGTACACTTAAAGACATTCACCCATGCACACACACATTCACACACTGATGGCTGTAGCCACAGCTGCCCTGGGGCACACTGACAGAGGCGAGGCTGCCATGCACCGGCGCCACCAGACCCTCTGACCACCATCAGTAGGCAAGGCGGGTGAAGTGTCTTGCCCAAGGACACAACGACTGAAACGGCTGAACGGGGGATTGAACCAGCGACCTTCCAGTTCCAGGACGACTCCCCTAACCATTCCACCCCAGCCGATCTATACAGACAAACTAATTCATTTGTGATTGTAACAGTATGTTTAATGATTTGATAAGATGATTGAGATTTGTTTTTAAGAGAGTTATAAAACCTGTCTGGCCAGTCTGACTTTGATATATGCCTATATGACAAGCCTGTCACAGATCCTGCGATATGACTTGCTCTGCAGAGCTGTCTAAGAATACACTAAGGTGCCACATGTGCAGCAATTGACAGGACACATCTGCATTGCTGCCACAGCCTAAATTTGGATGTTCATTCAAAGCTTTGGAAGTCTCTGGAGGGGATTTGCATCTGCTCGGTAATTTGGTCCTCTTAAGTGATGTAGTTTCATTTTCTGCCAGTGCCGGGTCTTAAATGAATCGTGCACGCTTTTTGAAATTGTGATTTTAACGTGTGAAGTAAGCAATCTTAATATAGGTTTCCGGGGAGCTTATTTTCCACATACAAGTAAATACTTTTTTTTCCTAATTTATTGGCTGTGACTGTGAGGCTACGAGAGAGAATGTACAGGTGTTGACCTGGGTGGAGATTAAAATCCCGTCAGCCACATCAAACAACTATCACTTTAAGAAGTGTTAGGCCACCAGCTTCTTTCAGAGTCGTGCTGGGACCTTTCTACACCTCCAAATCGTTCATTTCCATAGCAGCCACGGTGTGAAAGCCTGCTGCGGGCGATGTTTCCCAGTGGAACACAAGCTCTTCATTATTAACAGCCCCTTGCTGAACATCCTCCACACTTTTCTGACCTAATGACTTTCTGGTGAATGGAGCCACGGTTTAAGGCTTATCTCAAGTTTTGCCTTTTCTGTGTCTCTTTTTGGAACAGCAGTCAAAGTAACTTATTTTTTTACTAATTGGTAGGATGGCAAAAATAATTGCCTATTAAAACCAACTGAAACATGCTTAGTAATAGGATTAGACTTGTATGATTTTAAACAAATTTAGATTTTTATTATGTACTCTGCTATAGCAATACAAAAGCTACATTTTAGAAATTATTGTACCTGATAAATAAAAAGTACAGAATTAAATTTTCATAATTGCTAAACGTTAATTTGATTTTATCATAGATTTAAATGAAAACAGCCTGCATGTTTCACACGTTTTGGTGTAGCTGCAACAACCAAATGAGATTTTTGCTGAGACAAGTGGTACATACTGTAAATAGATTTTCTTGTCTGACTGTGACTGAGAAATTTCATTACTGAGTCGAGAGATGCAGCACAGGAGGTCTCCAAAGTTTGTTCAGTTATGTTAAAGTTGAATCTGCAAACAAACCCCATTACTGTTCCCCTTAGTTTGCCTTTACTTCAACAAAATGAATGTGCAAATTTCACAAGAAAGATATGAGAGATATATTGGATCTGTCTGCACTTTACCAAGATTGATTTATTATAGTATTCACTTTAAAAAAAAACACTTATCTTTTACATTTTCAATCTGCACTGACTTTGTAATATAATATGATGCCACTCTTAAGAAAATAAGTCTGTGTTCAGCATTTCGTAGTTCAATGGTTGTGGCTTGTGGCTGCAGAGGATAAATTTCATTCAAATCATTTAAGATGTCTTGGATCAATTTCATCTGACATCAGGATCTTAGATCAGCAGTAATAAAGCTTTACTTCATAATATTTATTGCATGAACTTTAAACTATATAACTTTATATATAGTAATGAACTTTCACTGAAAAGTTGACTAGCTGGAATGTAATTAGCTTTTGCTAAATTTACTGAAAAATCAAATGCACTATTTTAATGTTTTTTGTTCAGGTACAGTTTTGTATTGTGTGCACCGATTGGTGCAATTCTGTTTTTTTCCTTGTGCTCTTTTCTACCAAAACTGACAGAAGACAGACTGGCAGGGGAAGTTTTACACAATTAGGCACCAGTTATGTGATGTGTTTTTTTGTATGCTAAATGAATAACACCAGATAATAACACTTTTAAAAAAAAGTAGTGTAGTGCCCTTGGACTTTGCACATTAAATCCTACTTGGTTTAATGAGCAGTGCAGCTTTAAGCTGAAACTATAAGTCCAGGTTGCTCCAGGTCAGCCTGAAGCTCTTTTGCTGTCTTTTTTGTTGCCATTTCCACATCAACACCAGCCTCCATTTGTGTCATGAGTTTTAAATATCACTGCCATTTCCAGAAAAAAAAGCTAAAACCTTGAATTGTACTGTTTGAAATAGTTATTGTTTTGATCATAGCACTTCTGATGCTCTCCAGCAGCTATCTTGACTTTGCTATTGTGAAAAGCCAACTGGGAACAGTTGGGCAGGGGCATTGTCAAACTGTGGCACTGTACACCTCGATTATATAAATCACTGCCACGTTTTTCTACCGTGTGGTAGTTGGTCCATACTGGCTTACTAAATTGTGTGAGTCTGTATTGTGTGATAAAGGGTGAAGTTCAAATCAAATTCTGCTTAAGGTCAACATGAGGTCTTGGACAGCCCTGAGAGAAGTACATCCCACCGCTGTCTTTCATCAAAATATGATTTGTTCAGGGCAGAAAGCAGTTCTTATCTGGAGAAAAGGGTACTCAGCAGCAGCCTTTGTCATACTGCACTTTTAATTAAAGGAGAATAAGAGAGTACATACGAGGCACCTTTCCCCGCAGGGAGCAACACCATTTCATATTTCTCTTTAATGGCTGGTGATATTTTGCAAAGAACCTTCACCTGGCACTCCTGACTTCTGCTGATCAGATACTGCAGTCGTTTGAGGACAAAATTAAATTTTTACATCATCTGTATCAGTGTCTTGTCATAATCTTCAGGCGTTCTTTTTTTTTGTTTTTGTAAAATAGATGATTTCGGAGCTCTGAAGAATTCTGCATTTGCAGAATGGCAGCATCGTTTTCATAGAATACTGCAGTCAGCTGTTAATGTCACCAAGTGCCTCTGTAGACAAGTGGAGAGATGTTAAAACAGCTGGAATCAGGTTGTAAAATGGGCAACTAGAGGGTGAAAAATCTCCCTGACGAGAAAGCGTTGGAACATTGTAAACCATTTCAATCAGCCTGGAGCAGCAGGAGACTGAAGCTTCCGCATTGAGCATGGCCATGGATGACTGCAATATGTGCAGCAGTGATAACAAACAACATGGAGAAAAAAAAACAACTAAAAAGAATCCTGCCACTGGCATGAACACTGCAAACTTTTCACCTGCCTTTGATGAGTATTAGCCTTGCTTGTATTAAGTTGTACTTTGCTGTGTTTTTATGAAAAAAAGACAAAACAATCAATGAACCAAACATACACTATGGAAACATTATTATCACCGGGCCTTTCAGATTTCTACATTAAATTGAGTTACAGAGGGATGAGGTGAGAGAGAGGGGAAATGGCGAATAGCCAGGGGAAAAAAAACCAGATGATCTGCTCAAGTATTGACAACTGTGTTTTCTAGCTGTTGCAAGCGTCATTATTTCTCATGAACTCTGACAGTCAGCAATAAAAAAAGGGAGCTGTGTTCTGTTTGTTGCTTCAGAAAAGTAAAATCAGAATAATTAGTTATTTTGTTTCTATCTTAAGTAAAACCATTTCAACGTCAGCAAATGTGCAGTGAAAGAGCAGAACAGAAATCAAATTAAGTATATGTAAAAAAATAAAAAAACATGTCTGGTTTTAATCAATGTACAGTTCTTTTCTACACAGTTTGTACAGATAAACTGTTTTTTTTGTTTTATAATTCTTTTCCTATATTCTGCAAATTTGAACAAACCTGCTCAAACGCCGTTCAGCAAAGTACATTATTTTCCGATTGCGTTGATGTTTATCTTCAGTCATTTTAAATGACTAGGATACATCATATGGCTCTTAGCTTTGCTGTGATACAGCCTTTTTGATTTTTATCACAGCATTCTTGGCACCAAATGTATCAGCAAGGAGCCTAGCTGGACCCTCGCAGCATCTAGCATACTGCTCTGTGAGTATGATGGGATTTACTGATAACGTTATTGTCGTCCAAGAACCCTTCTGTACAACAGTATCTTGTTTTCCACCCACAACATTGTCCACCAATGAACAAAAAAATGGGCTCGGGCCAGAAAATAGGGACCTAATATAGTGAGCCAACACATTTAGTGTGAAACATTGTGTTTACATTTAAACTGTGCCAATTTGTTGCTTACGAGCACCCATTATCAGTTTAGTTTAGGCCAAGAGAATTGACTGAGGATTTGATTTTCTCAGCTCAAACATGATTATGGTCTTGCTTTGTGAGACTCTGTAAATTCAGATTCATTGTGAGCTATTGAGACTGGATTTCCATCAAAGAGAAGCTATTGATGAAACTATTGTCTCTGCTGGGAAACGTTTGCTGTTCAGCAGGCATTCCCAATGAGTTATTAAGTAAAATAAAAAATGATAAAACAATGCGATAATTCATTTGTACAAGTAAAAAATAATGTTTTGGGCTGTTAGTGTTTTTGGGTGTTCGTAATAATAAAATACCAAATTGGTCAAAAGCTATCAAGCTAAGCTGCCCTTCACACTGAATATTGATACTGACATTAAAAAAAAAGACTTAATGTAAGTGGTTTTTTTTGCACATTGTAAGATCTTCAGGTGCATCTTATGAACACAGTGAACTCCTCATTATATATAAGAGGTCAGCAATGGTTTATGCATACACTAAATTTGCATTGTAAGATTATTGTGGTGGTTTTGCATTGCAGTAGCTGGGTATTAGGGTCATAGGTGAAGTGTTCTGGCAAACCTAACTCTGTGTCCTGTGCACACCGGCATGGATTACCAGATTTTACAGCAGGACAGGGTGTGCTGGCCTCATGCCAAGACTATGATTGTGATTATAACAAGGTCATGAAAACAACCTAGTGCATATGTGATACCCATGGTTCTTGCATTGTATGAGGGAGGCGAAATCTCCAAGTTTGTTGCTGAATTCTGATTTAACCAACAGAGTTGTGCCAGGGTAGGAATAAGCATGTTGAGGACCCTGGAGATCATCTCAAAGATGCAGAAAATGACAGAAGAAGGTAAAAAAACTAAATTATTTGGCAAGTACTGAGAGTATTGCAGTGTCATGAGAGGAAAGGAGGAAATTATTTTTTTATTTGCTATGAGGGCATGACAGGGGTCATCATTTAAAAAAAAAAAAGACAATTGGACCAGTTTCAGTCCTTCTTTCCTGATAAATGACAATACTTTCTTTTTAAGCTTTCAAGTTTAGTATAGATCATATGCTTGATGCAGTGGATTATTTAACTGTACTCATTGTTTTATTCAAAGAGTGAAGGGTTGTGGCAATCAATAAATTAATTTTACCAAAGTTCTGCCTAAACATTCTCCAAGTCTCCGTAACCATTTTCACAATGTCACAACAGTACATTGTGTCTTTCTGGAAAAAAAACAAAAAAAAAAAACACATGTAGCAGCTGACAGACAAGATGTCACTAGTGACATGTCGTGCGGCCAGAGCATGTGGCAAGTTATATTTGACACGGAAACAGAGGAAAGTGCATATGAAGTAGTGTGAGGGGGATCAGACTGATTTCACACTTTATACCAGACTGAAACTTATCTTCTCTCTGACAGCTTTTGCCTTATTGTCTCAGTTATGTTACAAATGAAACAGAGATTATTGCTGCTCTTGCTCCACTCCAAACACACTTTCTTATTAAAGTGGATATTTCTATTGTTTGAATTTTGTTATTAGCCTTGTGGATGGACACACACACACACACAAATATATATATTTATATATATATATTCATTTATTTTCCAATTCCAGTGGTGTATGTGATAAATCAGCATTATGTAGTACTGTATAATATATATAGTAGGGGTGGGAATCTTTTGCTATATTCAATTTGATTCTGATTTTTGAGGCCACAATTCAATTCAAAATCAATTTTTCTTTTAAAATAGATAATGTGAGTCCATTTGTTGTGTTCCCAAAGGGCTTCATCTGTTCTTTACAAGCCTTGCATGCAGTGCAGCTCATGTCAAACTCAGACTCATTCAGTAAAAAAAAAAATGAGCCCAAATTTTTGCATTCAATAAAGACAGGGTCAAATGAATATATTTCCTCCAGTTTTGTAGTTTCTTCTTTGTTTTGGTGTTTTCTGCATTATTTTTCTAAATCGATTTTGGGATTCATTTTTGGGATTTGGGGATTTAAATCGGTTCTGAATCTTTGTAAATGAGAATCATGATTCTGATGTGAATTGATTTTTTTGGTACAACCCTAATATGTCAAACATTACACTTTAAGGAGCTTTTATGTATGTTTAAAGTTTGAATTTAAGTACTGGTATTTGGTAGTTTCATAAAATGAGAAAAAATCTACATTTTTATTCAGTCAGTGATGTCTGCATGTCTGTTGACCCTCAAACTTCATATCACTGTGGATTCAAGTGTGTGACATGGTAAATTTAGGGGCATGTAAATGATAGGTTGCATGCTCCCACTGAGAGGTTCTATCATGATTCAGTGAAAAACTGTTATCCCTCTTTAAAAGGTTTGCAACTTAGTTACAAAAAAGGGCTACATATTTACTTTAACCATCCATCCATCCATCAGCTGCTTGAGCAGTGAGACCCAGAAATCCTTTCTTCATGTCTATCATTTTTTTTTATTACTAGAATATGTTTGTGTTTAATTTGAATGCTTATTTTTGGACATTAAAGGCGGAGTTATGTATTTTTTGTGAAATGCCAACATCAGTTTGAAGTCCCACATAAGTGTAGGATTGTGTGTTCATGTTACCTTGTGTCAGTGTCTTACCTGTTCTTCTGTGATTCTCTTTAGCCCCTCCCACTCTCACCTGCTCCCAATTATCCCCTTCACAGGTGTTGGCAGTTTGAGTTAATTAGGTTCTCTTTATATTTTGACTGCTCCCTTTGTTTTGTCAGTTGTGGTTGTCTTCTCTGAGTCTTTCTGTGTGAAGTTTTTGAAAGTACCTTTGGGCTTTCAATAACTGACAAACATGACAATTTGCTTGCATATGTAAGTGGGTTCAGGAATAATGTTTCTGTTTGACTATAAAGCTCACACACTGCACTGATTGACACAAACTTGAAAGTGTCTCATGATTCTCAGTGAGAGCTGCATTGGGAGAAGATAGAAATCTCATCAGTTACCAAACATTTATTTTTAACTTTGGGTCCAAGTTAAGTCTTAAGGCAGACGCTCTGCTGATGTTTACATCAAAGTCTGTTTACAGATCTTTAGAAACAGTGCTGCATATGAGGCTTCAGTAAAAATAAAAAAAGTAAAAAAATAAATAAAAATCACATAAAATGTTTCAAGTAATGTCTTATGGTTGATCCCCTTTTTTTGACTTGCAGTGTAGCTCTTTACTACTGCATTTAAAACTGCATTTCTGCATTTTTGTTAATGTCATGCTTTGCACTAAAGAATATATGGTACTCCCTATGTTCAGTGTTTGGACTTTAATGTTTTGTCATCATAATGACAGGAGCATTTCAGTGAATTACTTCTAATCATGTCTAATGTTCCATGTAAAAGTCTACCCTGTCGCTGTCTCTTCTCATCAGATAGGTCACACAATGCTGTTAAGTGTGTGCGTATTTGCGTGTTTGCGAGCCAGGGGCTTGACAACAGTACATTTGGCTTCCCAGTGGACCATGGAAATGCAGCTCAGAGTTGGAGGTGCTCAGATGTCTCTTCATAGTCAGGTCCCTTGGTGCATGACCTTATTCCCTGTGACATTTCCAGCCATTAATCTGTGGACTTATGGTGATGGAGTACTTCTCTTGGGCTACACTGTGTTCATATCACACTATTTTCTACATGTCATAAAATCCTGTGATTGGGATGCTATGATGGGATTGTTCTTTGATTCAGTCAATAATATGTGATTGTCAGTGTTACTGTTTTTGTTTTCTGATTGTTTATCTCGTAATTCCAATTCTCTCCTAGCATGGCCTTTGCCTTCCTATGCAGCTCCGCTCAATTCTAGTTTCCCTTCACTGCTTTGTCTAAGATTTCTCCCTGTAGAATTTTACCTTGGCCAATCAGTAAATGGAAGGAGGAGTTTTGAATGACAATGTTGATTTTCTGTGCAGTGTCTGTTTGTAGTTTAGCAATGGCAGTGAAGGAAGTGAATGAAGCCAGCCTGTGTTGATAAGGCTTCCAAATGAAATGACAAAGCCTGCAGCACTCATTTACAGCTCGTTCAGCTCAGTACTTCTCTCTTCCCAGTAGCGAATGCTTGTTTACAGTGCACGCAATTTTCAGTTAGGGTCTTAGCTTAGCCTCCTTCACGGTCGAGTTGGTGCACTACATACCTCACAGCCAAACGTTAGCGATTGAGTAAATCAGATGGGCTCAGTACTTCTCTCCTCGCAGTAGGGTTGTTTACAGCGCACACAGTTTCCAGTTAGCCTCTTAGCTTAGCCTTCTTCCCAGTGGAGCTGGCATGCACATACGTCGCAGCCAAACAATCCAATCGTTTTAAACTTCAACAGAGGCCACGCCTCCAGCAAGCAATCACTTCTTCATAGCAGAGACTTCAGAACCTCTGTGCAAAGCAAAGCGAAGAACAAGGGGCTGTTTTTCACCAGACTAACTCTCTCCCCAAACATTTACTAAAATGTACGTTCTCAGCAATGATTTTGCATCAGCTTTACAATCAGTTGAGATCAGAAGGGATTTCAGTTATCATAAATAGTGTTGCAGCTACATTAACAAATTGGCCAAGAGCTTACTGTTCACTCAAAGCAACAAGTCCAACAAGCAATTTCCCCCTGAAATGTTTAGGGCAAAAATAAACTGAGAGAAAGCTACTAGTGAAAAATTAGAACTTGGATTTCTTTGTCATTAGATTTGACACTCACAGTAAATTTTACTGTTTTGAAGTTAAGCATCGTTTAGATTTAAGTTCAAGTCCAACGTTATTGGTAAAACACATTTAATGCTTAGCAGCCCAATTGGCAAAAAAAAGGCAAATTATAAACCAAGGATTTTGCATCAAAACATCATTTCTTCTCTTTCATTTTTAGATACACATTTGCTAGCTTATCTGTTTTTCTTGTTTTGTTGCTGTTTACAGGGAAATACTTCTAACGGATTGTGATTATTTTTAATTAAGAAAATGAGTCTTTAAAACTTTTGCAAAATGGTAGGTTTTAGAAAAAAATTGTACTGAAATAGTAGTTTTAATAATTCATCACTTTTTCCATACTGGTTTATTTTAAGATCAATTTCACAAAGGTTTACATTTCACTATGGTTCTTTTTTTTTTCTTGGTGAATTATTTTGATGCCACTTTAAAGCCAGCCCATTTGACCAGTTTTTACTCCTTTTTATTTAAATGTATTTTACTTTTATAATAAATCACACTCAGTAGGACAGATAAAACAAAACATAAATCACACAAGTGGAACAAATTTGTACAAACATGTAGTTAGTCATAATTTATGTTTTTTTTACTCCGCTTTAATTCTCTCAACTAAAAACATCAAACATGTTTTTTTTTCTTTTATGCAATTTTCATGTCATTTTATATAACATACTTCTTTGTTGAACTTTATACCTCAAAGCTGAGTGATTTTCAAAAGAGATTAGGTATTTTGTGAATATTTATGAGACAGCTTTGACAGGAGCATCACTTCACACTTGTCAGTCTTGTAGAAGGTCTGTAATCTTCACGTCACTGACAGCTTTTTTGCAGCACAACATCTTAATGGAGCCTTGAGTAATTATCTTGACAGTTGTGCTATTCCCTTTACTACTGACCATACTATGCCTGTCGGACAAATTCAGAGCTCGTGTTTGTTTTTCAGGAAAATTTTCGGAGAGATATAATCAGATTGCCCCGCAGGAGCAAAACAAACTGCGAGGTTTGTATGGAATTTCCAGGCAGGCTGGAGCTATCGGGTGTTTTACAGTGGAAGGTTAGCCCTGTCACTACAAGGAAGGTGTTGAACAAAGATGGCAAGTAATAACACCGGCACATCTGTCTCCTCCTATCAATGTTGCCTTATCTTGAGCTGTAATAGTATTTTATAGATCTGTTGACATACTGTCTAAGGCAGTCATAACATATTGTTTTTATCTTATCACAGCCAGCTGAAACTGCATTATTGTTTGGTTTCTGTACTGCGGACATTGTGGTCACGGGTTGCAGTGGATCAGTGTCTTGCGATTCCATATATGCTTCCCAAGATAATGGAATCAGCATTGCCATTGGGAGACTTTGTTTAGAAACATCAAAGTCATGGCTTTACATAGAGCTTTTTTTTATTTTTGTAGTGGCAGCTGTTGGTTCACTCGTTAATAACACTTTGGCACCAGACATTCTGGCTGGCAACAAACATCTCATCTCTCATAAAGAAAGTTAAAAAAAAAGATAGAAATAATTATCTGTTGTGTTTTTAATGCCATATGGCTTTATCTTGTATTCTTCACTTGAAATAAAAATACAAAGCTTTTCAACTTGATGAATTACTGTATAATTGGAAGTAGTTTAAAGTTGATTAAAATGATAAATGAGTAAAATAAGGCAAGAAATCCGGATTCCAGCAGCACTCCTGTCTTGACCCCGATATGTAGGCTGCAACCTTCATCTTTTTTGGGTGTGAGTATTGACAGGAGTCCAGAGAGAAAAGCCACAGTATTACACCTCCAGCTGTTCCAATTTCTCATCTCTGCTTCTGAATTGCTGCGGCCGCTCTGTAAAGCTTGAAGCTGAATTAATAATGAAGCAAGTCAATAGGTCTCAGGATCCTATTCTCATAGGTATCACCTTGAGGTGACTTTGCTCAGGTATTGAGGTACAGAGTATGAAGGAAAATTCTACATATTTACTGCTAGGGTTAAAAAGTGTCTGCTTTCCATTACTATGTGGAAAACGGTTGTTTCTGAGGGTGTTTTATTATACCGGACTCCCAATTTAAAATATTTATGAGGCTTTGTTGCTTAAAGTGAAACTTGGTATCCTTGGCAATTAAAATCATATCCAGCAGTTAGAGGCCTCTTTGAATTTTTGACTTAAATAGAACAAGTTCTTAAAAGCGTGTGTAGCTCTTTTCTGTCCTCTGCATTTATTGTCCGTGCTCTGCTGAGACAGATCGCTGTGTGTAAATACTGGAAAACAAAATTATTTGTTTTCTTGTGTTCAGACAGAAAGAAAATGTGTCCACCGGATGCTGTTTGGAGTCCAGCCAATCAATACACCTGTTATTATAATACTTTTGCAAAGGGGAGCATGTCAATCTGTCAGAGATCATTACCACAGTTGGTGGTACAATCTATGTGTCTCTGATGGCCAAATATATCAAGCAGGCATAAGATTGACATTCAGTTTTTTACCTGTATGTAAAACCCTCTACCACTGGGGGAAAAAAAAGAATAGAAACATTTCAAGATACAGTAACTACCATTATCTCAGGACAAGCTTATAAACTATGACCACCTGAAGGGATGCTATCATACTTAAGTCTTCAGGCTGTGATGGGAGAGAAATTCTGATAACATTTTTGGATAATAAGGATATTTTTTTGACTGGACTGCATTAGTCAGCACTGAGAATGGGCTGCCAGTTGTCCTGCAGCAAGGTAAAATCAATCACTCTTGTCAGTCTTTCTTAGTGTGTTGTTGGTGTCTTTTTCAGAGCTCCATAGGAGTTAATACAGTTGTTAAACTAAACATGTCAAGAGAAAGTGAGCTGTGCCCACTCTTGCCACCCATAATGCAGCAATTTAGTTGAAAATAACATATTCTCCTGGTTGTTGCATTGGCATCAATGTCAATTAGCTCCAAAGCTGAGAAAGTACCTGTCTGCTGAAAATATATTTGACATGAGACTGAATGCCAATTACATCGGTTTTCAATGTACTCAAAAGTCATGTCAGTATTTTATTATTTTTTTTACTGTCCTAAGGTAATGTTTTTCATTGTTTTTTTCCCCCATAATCTCTGCACAAAATGGCATTTGTTTGAAAGATGATGGCATCTTATAAACTCATGGACTGTGTCTCAATTCATATGTTGCAGTGTTTTTTCAAGGTATAACTTCAGAACATTCAGTTTTAATAGAAAACGTTACAAGTACATAAATAAAACTATTAATAATTTGGGTTAGCTTCAGTATAAGTATACTTTACTGCATCTTATTTAAAATCTCATTGCAACAATAGTTTCTTCAGCTATGTTGTTTAACTTACATTTTTCAGTCCTTGATAAATTTCCAAACTCAAAAAAAAGTGCCGTAAAAAAAAACAAAAAAACCAAACTTTTTGCCGTCTTTGTTTTTCTGTTTAGTTTGCTGACGGCACAATTAATTCTGGGATACTTACTGCCATGTAGGATACTCTGATGCAACCGACATTTTCAGGGTTTTGTCGATGCCTATGAATTGGGACAGTATGGTGCAGGGCGGTGACAGAAGCAGCCGACGTCGGCTTCATCCCGTGAATTGAGACATAGTTCTCTTAAGTTTTTCTGCCATTCCACTTTTAAAAACACATTTTATATTTGTTTTTGCACCAAACATATTACCCTGATTCATAATATTTTTTTCCCTCACATAATTAAAAATGCAAAATCACCCAGACATTGGTTAATCTTTAATTATTTGTGTGTGATTTAATGTATCTGAATTCAACAATTTAATAAAAAGGAGACTCCTTGGGGAAATTGGTAAGCATATTTCCTTTCAGTTTTTTTTTCTTTTTTATTCTGATATTAAAATATCAACTTACAGTTTTGAGCAACTTTTGGCTACAGGCAGTGTATCATATAAAAGCCTTTCTTATCTGAAAAAAATAAATAAATAAAGATTGAGCTTCACATTATTACAGTGCTTTTAGAGTACATCTGTGTAATGGTTATATTATATACTGGTAATACTTTGTGAATTAATAATAGTAAAATTCTAAATAAAAGATACAAGATGCTGAAGCCATTCTTTTATTATTCATTTTGTTGGTTCCATTGTTTCAGAAAATTGTTCTCAAAATATGTTTCAGAGTTACAGCAGATTTTAAATGAAATTAAGCTATGGACTAGTCATGCTGGTTAAGGTTTTTTGTTTCACCTCCTGTTAGACTAAAAGGAAACATTCACACACTGTCCAGTAAGTCCACCTCTTATTCATTTAGTTTCTGAGCAACCCCACCAGAGTGCTTGCAAATTCAGTGTTTTGCTTTAGGGCACCAGTGCTAGTAGCGTTTTGTCTATATTTTATATCCCACAACAGAATCTTCACAGAAGAGCTGCTTTAGTCTGTTCCTTTCCACCAGGGGATTGTGTGTTTGAAGAATTTTATCTTGAGACATGGCAATGTAAAGACTGAAACAAGGCTGCTCTGTGCCCGGGATAGAAATGGCTCGGGTGAAGCGGTGCTTAAATTCGTTTGCACACATACAACAGAGAACATGTGCAAACTGATATGAGAGTTTGTCTATTTCAGATAGGTTTTTTTTTTTTCATAGAAAAGGGAAATTCAACATAGTCAGAATGAATTGCGTCTTGCGCTTCCTGAGGCTGCTCGTCAGGGTGCCACTGTTGGATAACGTGACCCTGGTTTCGGTGGGCTTACAGAGAAAGTAGATTGTTCCTTACAGATGAAGAGATACAAGACACATTCCTTTTTCTTACAATCAAAGAACTGTTTATAACTTGTGATGCCCCACATTAAATATGCATTTAATAAATCTTGTAAGCTAATTCAATAATTAATAATTATCCCTCCCTTGTTTTCATTAGAGCCTATTGTTTTTTGTGAAAAATTATTTTTTTCCCTCTTATTTATTAACAAGACATTTTTTGGTTATCCTGAAAAGTGGATGAAAGCTTTCACACCATATGTCAGGAGACAGAGGTGTTTATCAAAAGCCCCTTCTACATCCTGAGTAGTTTTTTTTTTTTTTTTTTACACATGCAGCTATTAAAAATTAAACCTTTGAACCTCATTTTGTGACAGAGTTACTGTTATATGTTTTTCCTGTTTGCTACCTTGACACACATTTAGACTAAAGAGAATTAGACAAAGATGTCTCTCTTGATTCTGTCTGTACCTAAAACAACTCTAAAGGAGATATTGTAGTCTGGATAAGCTAATGGTATCAGTCTTTTTTTTCTTCTTTTTCTTTTACACTCGAGCATTATTCTGCTGCTTGACTGAAAGTACTGGCTAATTGGGCAACCTAATTACTGACCGGCTAGCTCTCACAATATCATGTATCGAGTGTGATGGGGTTGGAGCTTTCATATTATCAATCATACAAAACTCTGCCTCTTCTTCACTATTGTACCATGCAGCTAATTGGTAGAGACAGATAGAAAGATGGATAAGACGGTTTCTTGGTGGTGGTTGTAAAAAAAAAAAAAAGAGCCAGTGACACAAAAAAGTTAATTTATCATGGTCAGAACAAAAAAAAAAATAAAATTATATATATTCTAATTTTATATAAAAGTTCCCAAGTTAAAACAATAAAACCCCTGAATATGTTAAGAAGATGTTGATGTATGAACCATCAAATTTGATTACTTTTTAAATAAGTGATTTCATTGTGATAAAATAATCTAATTTCTGCTATTGAAATGTTTTATGTTTTGGTGGGCCTTTATGATTCTTTTATTTTGATTTTGACTACCATTTATTAAAAGAATGTTAATCAAGTTTAAATCACTTTCACTTAACAATTGGAGCCTGAATACAGTAGCGATAATAATAAAAATTGATTTTAAATGTGAATGTATTTTCTCTTGTGTTGAATTTTTCAATTCCACTTTAGAAGAGGAAAGGATAATGATAATGATGATATGATAGTGCGTTCTTTTAAACCTTTAAAACTGCTCAACTGAGAATTCCTTTAAAGACATAGAGAAAGGAACTCAATGTTCTGCTAAAGTACAGAAAATTGCTTTAAATTGGGTGTAGCTGACATGGTGTGCTGACTAACTGATTAGGGACAGGGAATGAAAGCAAGTCTGGTCAATTCACTTTATTTTAAATGACTGAAAAGACTTGGCCAACACGTTGGTGAGAGTGAAAAAAATACAACAGCAATGCTCATATTCTATTGTTACCACTTCTATGTTGAAATTTACTTACTTACACAAGCAGGATAAGTTTTTATTTTTCCTGTACCAAAAGTGGGTCAGACAAACTAACAATAATTGGCTTTTGATGTCAATCCTGATGTGGATTTAAACATGTTTTATTCAGTTTGAAGGAAGGATTTGGATCATCTGCAGGCTGCTGTTGTTTACTTGAAGTGCTTATCTGGAAGCCCCCATTTCAAGCAAAACATTTCAAGTTTCCCTGAAGTTTCAAGGATTCTCCGAAAAGTGTGGCGTTTCTTATTGGAAAAGCTTCAAAATGACTAAAAAGCCAAACAAAATGTCATCCACGGGGCTCTGCAGTGGAGCCAACAACCAATAACTGTTTTCCTGTGAGATTAGCTAATCATTAAGCAGTGGGCGGCTGCTGGCATTCGATTCTAACAACCTACAAAACACTGCCTTTACTCAACCAAGCTGCGCGGGCTCCAATTGACTTTTGACTGAGTGAAACTGCTGCTTATCTGATATGATTTGCTGGCTGCCATCACATAGATTAAAGAAGGGATATAATGGTTGGCCCTTTCTCCTCAAATATGCCCCCAGACTGAAATAAATAAAAGCTGCCTAATTTGCATTACAAAAAATGACATTCAGCGTTCCTTTCCAGTTTTGCACATAAACATCGGTTGATGTTGTTGCTTCTTTATGTTGGCATATTTCACTCTAGGCAAAAATAACAAGTATTGCATAGCCACAGGTCCATTAGCCATGGAGATGTATGTGTTTTGTCCCACAGATTCCTGCCAACACCAAGGACGAGCAGAAAATAGACTTTGGAGGAATGATTGGCAGAGATAGTAACAATTAAACCATAGATGTTAAGCGAAAAAAAAAACGGATTTGGATTATGAGAGATGTCCGCTGATGTCCCTTTTGTGAAGCAGTCCTGGTCCCGTCTGCTGCGCCGCTTCAGGCTTAAATGGGCAAACTTTGCCCCCTCTTGTGCCGACTGTAGTAGGCAATTACACTATCGAAGCACCCTGTCTGCTATATTTTACTGCTATCTTTTAATTGGTGGAATGGGAAAAGGCCTTTTTCCACCAAGGATGTGCTGTACCATTCTTCGGCGTGCAAAGAGAGGATGAATAGAATGGCCACCTCTGTAATGTGATTTCACCTGAAGGCCACAATTTTAATAGACAGTGAAAGCTGATCCATTGCACTTACTTCCATTTTTCAGACATGATGCTTCTTTTGTGGCATTACACAATGGGGAAAGTTTTTTTTTTCCCAGCTTTGTCATTTATGATCTTGTGCCCCTTTCTTAAAAATTGCCATCAATTTTCCAGGGAGGACAAATCAGATTAGAGACATTTTCTTCTTCCTTTGTCATTGCTTGAAGAGGGGGAATTTCCAACAATTAACTGCAAATCATGTTCAATTTGAAATGTTAAATTATGCATGAATTTTTAATTGGCTGGTGGAGTGCAGCTAAGGGATTTTTTTTTTTTCCTGAGAATGTGTGACGTGAAAGGTGAGGCCATGTTGTGTCTTGCAGGTAAATGCTTTCCAGAGGTCATGCAGCCGAACAGTGGGAGCCCCACTACCTGCTGTGTTGCCATTCCCCTCTACACCCACCTGCCCCCCACAGTGTCTCTTGATAGCCGTCATTCTACCTTCAGGGCAATGAGCGAAACACACAGCAGCACATGTTCATGCAGCTCATTTTCTCATTCCGTATAAGTAGTCTTAATATAGTTGACCTCTTTACAATGAAATTTTACAGAAAGGACATGCTTTTGACCTTAAACACTTATTCTAGAATTACTTTAAAACAAGAGGCCTCTGAATAATTCTCTGTACCTTTATGGGGTTTTTAAACAAAGCTAATTTGTGTACAGGAAAGATGGATTGCAGTCTTGTGCTTATGTGGATTATGGGAGTAAACAGAGCAAATTTACGAGGCGCTATCATTTTATGAAGTAGGACGGGGAGCAGGTTTTCTACAGCATGACACACACTCAGCTTGAATCTATTTATGTGAAAATAATCACTTTCTAATCATGGTGGAGCTTTCAATTCATCAAACGCTTTTGTGTTTGTGTTTAAAAAGTAGACATAATCAAATAGTTGCACTTGACAGGACTGAGTACATTAGTTTCCCCAAGACCTTGCAATGCAAACCGATTGCAGTGTTGTAGTGAGAGAGTCTGAGTAACGGCTCTAAAAATATACAGCAACCTTGAGGTTGAAACACCATATAAAGTGAGAGAACATATCTTACCTACTATAAAGTGTAGACTGTCATTTTACCAGTTGAACATATGTTTACTGAGAACAGTTAAATGACTAAAGAAGATGATTACAGACTACTGAAAGAGCTCTTCAATGAGCTAAAAACATGTATTGTAAAGGAACATGACAATACTTAGTTTTTTTTTTTCAATTCTTTTCATCTTCAATGATGCTGCACCCAGATTTGTTAAGACATTTTTGCCAAATAGTTTCCAATGATTACTTACTCTGCTATGAGCCTAAAATAAAATGGCTCAGTGACCCCTTTTTAACAAACTAAGACAAGTAAGAAGTTTATAACTTAAAACTCTGAACCACATCTGATTGAAGATGAGCTGATCATCAGTTTATCTACTGTATCTGCTACATGTTCAAGGGTGTAACTTTAGGTCTACCATTAGGGGAGTTATGCTCTAATGCCTATATTTTTTATTTTTATTGAATCATTTACTTTTCTAAAATGACTCAGGGTGTTTTGGGGTTAAAATACATTGTAATGCTTTTACTGTGATTAACTTAACTTTCTTGTTTAGTTTTTTGTATTTTCTTTGCACCTTTTCTGTTCCAACAGTAACAAATACTTTACATTTTGAGGATGTAAAGGATGCCTACATTTCACAATTTTCCAAAAGTGTGCATTTACCTGGTGTACTACGATGTGGCTAAGAGACATTACAACAC
>JARVGW010000136.1:7569214-7589908 GCA_031762495.1 Anablepsoides rubrolineatus
TTGGGATTCCCCCGGATGAGCTGGCCCAAGTGGCTGGAGAGAGGGAAGTCTGGGTCTCCCTGCTTAGGCTGCTGCCCACGCGACCCGATCGCGGATAAGCGGCAGAAAATGGATGGATGGATGGATATATATATATATATATATATATATTTCTTCAAGACATTTCACGTGTCTTGTGATATACTTGTTTTGTTCTTAAATTCTAAACTGATTAAGATAAAGATTTATTAACAATTGTAATTACAAAACACAAGTCATGAAAACACAACAAAAAAGTGTAAATTATTATTTATATATTGTTTGTCAGGATGCTGCGTCTAAAATTGTGCAAATCTGATATCAATGCCATTAGCCAAAAAAATGAAAACAACCATGTTTATGCATGTGTAAAACTGCCAGGCAATCAAATGCATAAGAAATACAAGCATCACAATCAAGAATCTGCAGGTTTCCCTGCAGAGTCCAGCCACCCTGCTGGGTTTAAATGCTCCTGCCACAGTCAAGTGCTCCATCAGGATAATTTACACAAATCTCAAAAATTCAAAACAAAGCTCAGGACTTATGATATCTGTTTATTATTCCCTTTCATAGTGCATTTTTACAGTAGACACTAGTTAGGTGTTTAAATCAGTGTATATTTACCACCCAGTTAGGGGGTCTTAACCTTTTATCTGCTGCATGTGCTGTAGAGAGTCCATCTCATTTTTCCAAGAAACAAGCATCAGCTTATGAAGCATGACGTTTAGGTCATGACTATATGTGTGTCTTAAGAGGACTACACTACTGATAACTTAGTTTACAGCATTTAGTTTTTTTTTACTCGGTCACATTATCTTTTTCTCCTTTGTGTCAAATTGTGAACAGTAAATGTAAAAAAAACCTTTCTGAGTAATGTCTTTTTTTCCGTCAATACTGATTTTAGTTTTTCCAGGTAAAATGTATTTATCATTTATATGATGATGCGGGCAGCACAATGAAGCAGAGCTGTTGCCGCACACCAAGAAAAAAAAAAAAAGTTTAAGGTTTGCCTGTGGCCTGGGTCAGCTCTGCAACTCTGCATAGAGAAGTGGGTAAATAAAATCGACAAATAGATGTATCAAAATTATCCTATAAATCTATATTTGGCTATGTTCACAATGCAGACAAATGCGTCACAAATCAGATTTTTTTTCCCCCATACAACCCATCTCATATTTTTTCATAACAGTCTGAATGTAACAGATCAGCTTTTTTTCAAATCTGACCCAGGCCTTTCAGTATGTGGTACAGAATTGGATACATATCTGAGGTTTTTCAAAGTAACTGTTACATCTGTGAGGTGGGGGGGGGGGGGGGAGCGGATAATAAATATAATCTTGAATCATGCTGTTTAAACTTTATGGCTTCACACATCTTCTGCTACTGAACAAAAGTTTGGTTGCTTTGTCTTTTTTTCTTTTAAGTTCCCTTGTCCTGGATGACTGAGAATCTGCAGAAACTTATGATAGTAACGTCTAACGTTGGTCGCAGACTGTATCAATAAAGAAACTTTTAGCATGTCGCTTTATTAAAAAAAATAAAATGATGCACCATTGCATACGGTTGGAGGCATGTTAAAATGTAAAAACTGAACAAAACAAGCAGGTCAGATAATCATTTAATCAGCTCTGATTGCACAACAACTTCATAATTGACATTCTAATAAGCAGCATCCATATTTAGCATCTTTGTAAACAGTCACGTCATCTTCTGTGAATGATGATCACATCAGGACCATGGAGAGTTCATACTGGGGTCAGATAGAAGTCACATGTTAAATTGAATAAGTTCATGCCAAAGAAAACAAAACAAAAAAAACAGAATTGAGCATTAAGACCTGCAGTGTGAATGTAGCCTTTGTTAACTAATTAACTAATTAATTGTATCTGCATTAGCGTTATTATTGAGTTAATATACCTGCTGTTTTTTCTGTCCCATTTGTAGCTTTTTGTTTAAGACTGTCCTGAGGGGGCTCATTTCTCTCAGTGGTCTTTTGTATTGATTCCTTTTTGCACAGTGCAGCCAGGGTGTCATGGATGCCAACACCTGACTTTATTCCACTAGTCAGTGAAATGAAACAAGGATTGTTTTGTTTTATTTAATTATCTATTAATCTGAGTGTAGGTTAGACAAAATGATCAGAATTTGCAGAAAACAAATGATTGCGCACATAAATTAGTTACTTTACATACTATTTAGCTTTTATTGAATCCCATCGCTGCTTGAAAAACTTAACACAAAATATTGACTTGATTCTCCTTTTTTTAATTTTGACCATTGCTTTTTCATGTGTGGTACACATGAAAACAAGAAAAGGTTTAATGAAAAAAAATAATAATCTACTGACACAGAAGAGCAAAATTATCTTGTTTATGAATGGTTTGATTATTGCTGAATATTTTAATTAAAGTTAGGTGTTATTGCTGTTGTTGTTTTGAATATTGTGTGATGTTTGATTGCATTGAATTGTTATTTTTTTGTGAAATTTGTATTTTTTCATTTCAGTATTGTGATGCTCTGTCTAAAAGCGGGGGCTTCAGAGTCTAGATAATGGCAGACCTTCAATAAATGAAGGGCTATTCAGAAACTCTAAAACTATTGTTTTGTTTTTTAATAGTTTGATGTGTTTTGTTATCCTGAAGCTGTGTTCGTATTATGTGCAAAGAGAAGGACATGTCACCCTCATTGTTTTACCTGAGGGTGATATTTTGCATCTACAAAGACTTAACTCTTTTGTACATATGACCTGACTGAAGAGAAAGGCATGATTTTTAGGATAGTATCTTAGATAAAGAATGGCTCAATGATAACATAAAAAAAATAATTTAAATATAGAAATTGAGATAAAACAATGCCCTTATTTTCTGATCATAGCACTACCAGTTATGTTTGGATATTGGTTCTTAGCCTTTAAACTACTGTAATCTAAAAATTTGTTCCAGTAGTAAAACACTAACTCAAATATTTAGGTCCCCGAATTCTAAAGCACTAATGCACTGAAAGTTTTAGCAAAAGCTAATTCTAAAGCACTAAAATAACCCAGTCAACCCATGAATATTCTTCAACAGACAACATGAGTCACATGACTTATAATTACCATTCCACAGCCATATTTGGGTTCATATATTGTCAATATGTTACCTGGTGGATAAGTGACACACATATGAACAAAATGTGTGACAGCTTTCACCCTCAGCTGTTAACATTAATGTTGATCAATGACATTTATAGACCTCAGTTAGTGCTTCTAAATGTAGTCTATAAATTTATCAAGTGCTAACTCACTAATAAATTTTAAAATTAGAAAAAAACCTAAAGCATTAATCAGGATCATTAGTTCCCCTATTAGTGCTTTAGTGTTTTAGGGGAACTGTGCCCACCACTGCCTTTAAATATATTTAAAACTATATTAGTATTTTTTGTTGTCACTGTATGATTACTCATTTAAATCCAGCCTCACCAATGCAGCTACTTAAATAAAAAAATAATCATGGGGATATTTGTTTATTTTTTGTCAGTTAGACATTGTTTATTTTGTCCACTGGCTGTATTGTGTTTTTTTATGTTTTACTTTTATTTTTTATCTTTTTACTTCTTTTATTACAATGTATAAGAAAACTACTCTAATTTCTTGAAATGCTGATAAAAGTAGCAGTGTATAAACTTGTTTGTAAGATGAATTAACTGAAATATTATATTGTATTGTTGCCTTCTTGACTTATCACTTATATAAGAGCTATATGTCTTAAAAGACAAATATGGACAAAAACAAAACAAAAAAGAAGAAGGAAAAAAAACAACCTTTTGGCTGAGTACAGCATTTCAAATGTCAAGTATGTAAAGGTCAACCCAGGAGAATAATTCTTTTTAAGAGCCCTTGCTGTTGGGACTACTGTGCCTTTTTAAAGGAGAGCCTACATAAGGAAAAGCTGCAGTTTACATGTATTGAAATGTGGATAAAATGGTTGGAAACATAGGCATAACTTTACATACAAACAATGGTGTGGTTATGCTCTATGTTTATTTATTATTTATTTATTGAATCATTTACTTTTGTAAATTTGGAAATTTTGGAGTCAAATACATTGTGATGCTTTTACTATGATTTACTTAACTTTCCAGTTTTTTTTTTTTTGTTTTTTTTGTATTTACTCTGCACCTTTTCTGTTCATCAATTCAACAATTAAGAAAATGCCTACTTTCCCCCCTGCCCTATTTGTTTCTCCCAATGTTAACAAATATTTTACATTCTTAGGATGTACTATATATCATCTCTAAATTCCTCAATTTTCCAAGATGGGGTCATAACCCCCCCTAACCCCCTGCAAGTTATGCCCATGGTTGTAAAGTCTATTCATACTTAGGCCCATTTTACTTTATCTGCCTGCAGTTTAGTGGCTCACTTTATTACCAGGAAATTGCTGAAAGGTTCTGTGACATACTTTGGATGATTTACTTTGTTTGTCTCTTGTGGTGGCACTACAACATCAACAATTCCCCCTACAGACTGGGTGCCTTTAAGATATAATGCAGCCAGAAACAAAAAGCCTGAGGAGGAGGATAGGATTGGAATTTGGGAACATTGTGCTCATTAGTACCACTTTTTCATGGCAGCTAGACGTTTATAATTAAAATATAAGTTTTTGTCACATTGGGTAAAATGACACTACAGAAACCCATGATATTTGTTTTCCAGGTATTTCTAATCTTTGAGGATAAAACAAAATAAACATGTTGTGTTTATTTATTTTTGATTACAAATGAAATTTTTATTTTAATTAATTTTTTTTTTGTTTTTTCCTCTAGATAAAGTTTGGAGCATCTATTTATTTGTATATATACATTTTACCAGCAACACTGCAGCACTTTCTTCTTGTCTAGTTTTCACATGTTGTTTATGATTCTGTGGAAATCCAAATCTACATTTGAGACAGAGCAACATAATATATATATTTTTTTCTTTCATTTTCTTCTGATGCTGTTCTCAGACTTTTGAGTGGGTTATTTACAGTATATGAGACAGCTTGTGATGGCCAAAAAATATTTTTACACTCATTTTTTGGATTTTTGCATTTCACAGACATTTCCTGGATTTGGTAACTGTGAAAAAATAAAAAGAAGGAAAGCATAATATTAATTTTGGAGTGCCATTTAATCATATAAAAAACCATACTCACATGTTTTGTCTAAAACTAGCACGGTATGTATTTCTGTTTTTGTTGTTGTTGTTGTTGTTGTTTTTTATTGTTTTTTGCTTTTCCCCATTGCTAACAACAATAGCTAAATTGACTGAGAAGTGTGGGACTGCTGTTATTAAGTTAACTTGCATCAAGACCTTTGTTCGTAATATGTAAAATCAGATAAATAAATTAGCATTTTCTTATCCAAAACAGTTCTATGTTTCTCATTAAGGAATGGGAACAACCAGTCGATTTTCCCTCCCTTCTCATTTGTCTTCCTCATTGATTTATCTAAGATATTGCGTGTAAGAGGTGTTCTTTAGCATTAGATCTTGACTATTCTGTCAGGATTATTTAATATGTACTGTACATGAAGTCCTGCTAACAGTATAGTAGAATTGAAACTATTTTTTATGATAAGCCATATTCAAATAAACCACAGTTATTTTCAGGTTTGATTCCAACCACATCACATCACTAAAATGATAGTTTTTTTGTCTGTTTTTTTATCACATAATTTTAAAAATACAGAAAATTCTGTACATTTGCAGATTCATTTTACTCCACAGACAAATTTGTTGTGACATATGAGTTGGTGTATCAAAAACATGACATTAATGGCTCACAGACAAAGCTGCTGCACCAAAGCTTTGTGCAATAAAATGCTGCCTCTTTTCTGATCCTATGAATTTGTTTGAAACTCAAAAGACATATTTCCCAAAATGTGTTTTTGTTTGTTTTTTGTATTTTTTTCAAATACGTATTTTATGCTGATAGGTTGAACAATGTCATTGCATTTGCAGAATTCACAAAAATAACTTGGTATGTTGAAATTATTGTGGGGGCAGCCCTAAAACTACATTGCTAACCAAACAATGTGACTTGAATCATCAACTATGAACATTAAATTAAGAGAATATATTCTAAAATGTTTATATTGTAATGAAAGAGTCCTTGTTTTATTTTTTTAAACAATATTCTGGAGCTTCCTGTGCAGATATTCTTGTCTGCATATTTTGAATTTATTATTCCACGCAGACTGGCAGTGGATCAGATTAACATAATCATAATAATGAACCTAGCCACTAAAATTCCCCTCCTCCCAGAAGTCTCTCATTTTATATTAAATAGTAGTCTTAGTTTAGTTCAGCTGTTTCCTCCTCATTTTCCTTTTAATACAAACAAAATGGAGCAAGCATTTTTAATGAATGTCTCTTCAAAAATTAGAGCAAATGTTGTGGCTCCTAAATGCTGCAATCATTAAAAAAAAAAAAGCAAAGAAGAACCTCTACTCTTAATTAGCAACCATTCAGACACTGTGGCTTTATTTGTGATATGACACGTGATGGCACATCCTAAACATGCCATCGTTCAACCATGCCTGTGATCCAAAACCCATCTTCCAGCTATTCTAGCAATAGAATGATCCACAAGCATGCACAGCACAAACAGATCTATATTTATTGGCTTAACTGCTTGAATTGCAGGATGTCGATGGGAAATGACATCTCTTTCGAACATCATCACAAAAGAGCACATATTTTGCTTTTCTTGGTTATTGTTTTAAAGACGATATGTCAACTTCACCTCTCCATTTCATTTCTGTTCATTTGCTTTTACAACTAAACGTGTTATTTATAGTAACAAAAGCCAACAGCAATACAGAGCATCTTTGTACCTTCGTCAGGTTCTGCAAAGGGCTTTACAATATTAACCAACACACAGCACTAACATTATGAATCTTTAAATGCTGCTTTTTTTCCCGCTTCTTTTTACTTATACTCTAATAAGCGTACTGGGGGCAGTAGTGGGTTTTAGTGTCTTGCCTGAAGACTTTTCGGCACACTGAAAGGCATTAGGGTACAACCCTCTATTCTCTAATCTGAAGTCGATCTTTCTACCGCTGGGTCAAAGCCACCCCCTATGAACTCAGTAGAGAAGCGGCATGCAGAGAATATGGTTTAAATGTCATTAGCACCTTGAGATAGGAAATAAAGGACAAAGAAACTATCTTATCTTTTTGACTTTGAGCAACTATACCTTGTAGTACCGTAGTGGCTGACATTACTGAGGAATTCTGTCCACCTCAGCTGTTAGAAGACCATCTGTATACCCCTGCATAACAGATCAGTGCCACTGAATATTCATGCATCAACCCTCTCCTTATCACATTAGATTAGAACCCATGTGGTGAGAAACCAAAAAAAAAGCAGCTGATAGCACTGTTACTTTGTCACAACCCCTTAGAGCTGCGTGCTAAATAGGACATTTGCCAAATGGACACTGTGGCAAAGGGGTTGGATGATCTGTGAAAAGTGCTTTTTTTATGCTTTTTCTTACTTTTTAGGGGTTCAATATCTATTGAGTGTGAATGGTTTTGCTGTTGATTTTTTTTTTAATGTTTATTTCATAACTTGATTGATTTTTATTGTTTTTTACATTTAACAGAACAAATTTGAGGGACATTTATGGATGTTTTTGAATCTATAAGTTGGTACAATCAGCTTGCTCACATAAGGAACATAAATAAGCTATAAAATGTCAAGTTTAAATACTTGAATATTAAATAAATATAGTTTCGGAAGTGTTAGAAGACAAAAGTCATTGTTTGCAGGCAATACAAAGATTGAAAGTATGTCTGATATAAGTCGTTATAGAGTAATTTCAGACATACACCTTTTTCCTATATTTTCATTAGAAAATCGCTTATAAGGTTGACCTTCTTTGTAAAAACTACAATATTTATGGCATCCCTTACTTTAGAAGCAGGTATTGAAAATAAGCAATTGTCACAATTATCCAAGTGTATAAGTTCTTATGGGTGGAAGAACTCTAGTGATAGTTTCAAATCCCATCACATGGGTAATAAATCATCTTATTCAGTGCTTGTGATGAAACGTTGCTAAGTGATATCAGGGTAATTAAGGTGGAAATGTGACACATTTTCAGTGCAAGTGTACTGGTCAGCTGCGTTATATATGCACTTGGGGCTGCCACATGAATGAGTGTCACTTATCTATGTGTCTCATGAATCCTTAAAGAGCTGCTCCTCGCTGTTTGCCCGGCCTGCAGTGGGAGTCGGGTAGTTTGTTATTGGATTCCACCAACGCGGCTGCAAAGCATTGTGGCAAACATCTGTTGTGTGTAAAGAACAATGCTGTGAAGTACAAATATATTTGCATAAGCATATATTATTTCTAATATAAAAGAGGTCTTGAAGTATCAACACTTTGAGAAGACACACACACACACATGCACACACAAAAAAAAACAGTGCTTGTAAAAACACAATTGACATTTTGTTTGAAACGTCCTATTATGAGTTTTTTTTTTTTTATCAATTTCTTTGAAGAAAAGATATGCTAATATTGTTTTTGCAGAAAATAAAACGTATTAATTTTTGATGCGCTCTTGTTTTTCTGTTTCAGGCTCGCAGGAGGTGGTAATCAGATGTCCCCTTAATCACATACAATGCATTGGGACAAAAAAATGTATTCATTTCAACAAACTCTGCAATGGGGCTAAAGACTGTGAGGATGGGTACGATGAAGGAGTACACTGTCGAGGTATGGAATAATAATGCTTTCATGTACACTCTCATTCTGGTTGTCGTGGGTTTAGATTACATAAATTGTTAAATACTCTCATTATTATGATAAATAATCAGATCAAACACATTAGGATTGTAAAATTGTATAATTTGCTTTAGTCCCTAAATAAGTATTGACTTTGTAAAATATGCAGCTTTGACAAATGTTTAACCAACTTTCATTACTTGTTAATGTATTACAAGTTATTCCAAATTCAGCAAAGTGATATTTAAGCTATAATGCGTTTTTTCTTCTCTGCATTCATTTATAGATCATTTTCACACTCAGTTTAGATACATTTATCTTATTCTGTTTGATTGTGGATATTAAACATGCACAAATCATGACTAAATGTGAAGAAAAAATTAGGGAGGCAGACAGCAGGGGCTGAATGAGAGGAGGGGAGACACCTGGGAACAGGTATATGTGGGTGGGGCAGAACTGTGGGGGTGAAAAGTGACAAATAAATTGAATCCCTTCACGGTAACAGTATATATTGCGGTAGAAAATTGTCCTAAAAAAGCAAAGATAATGTAATTTTTTATAGCATTTATTTTGCATAAAACTGTAATCATAATCAAATCCAGCATTTTTGCTGTAGTGCAAATAAACATAACAGAAGTACAAAATAATGTTTTATATATATTGCAAAACAGTTGCAACAACAAACAAAACATTTCTCAAATTTTCAACAATATCAAAATAAAGTAGATGGTAAAACCAGTACTTCAAGTAAAATTAGTCATTTAGACATACAATGGGCTGCTGCTCTGCTGCGCTCTCAGATGGATTTATGACTGAACGAACGTTTCATAGCACGTGCGACATATATGTCTCACTGTACAGCCCTGCTGCAACACACAGACCATGACATATCACACTCTGGTTCTACTATGGCTCATAAAAAAAGGCAGTGTGTGCTATTTAGTTTGTTACTTTTTTGACTTTTCAAGTTGAAGTAGTTGCCAGGGAGATTTCTCAACATACTTGCTGTCAGAGCAGGCGAGAGACTCAGCAGGGCAGTAGTACCAGGTGTTGTGCTGTACACAAGGTTTCGTTGTTGCATACCTTCTTTGCAAATATACCAAGCTGTTATGGACACCTGGCTTCTGTGATAAGCAGTGTTTGCCTTGCCGTGACTGCAGTCTTGGCACAACAATAGCAGCCGTCAAGCAGAAACTATAACCTTTCTTGACCTGTAAGACAGTTAAACCCATGCTGGGATTGGTCTCAGTGTGAGTGGAAGGTGGAAGGAAGTGGAAGCTTCTGAGTCACGATGAAAGGAAATTAATATTTTCCTCTTGACTCAGGGCAAAGATTTATACAAATATATGTATTTGAGTTTTAAAACTAAAAACACAAACTAATAAAGTATTTATTCAAATAATATAAGAACCATTGGGCCTTTTGGTTTGTAAAACTTGACTGTGGCATTATCTTGCTTTGATTTTTTTTTTCAAGTGTTTAGGGTTGCTTTTGAGTTGCTGAGGTCATAGGATCTTCTTGTCTAATTAAATGGCAGAGCAGGTCAAGGAGCTGGTTTAAATACTGCAGTCACATCAGACTAACTCAAAGTACAAAATGCTTTCTTTCTCTGAGAGATATGTTTGAGTCAGCAATGCAGGCTCCTAAAATGTTATTGTTTCAGACATTTTACACTTTGTATTAGAGTATTTATAAATTAAATTATAATATGAGCTCTCTTATATTGTGTTGTTTTATTGAAGTTAAGACTAATTGGTGTGCTAATGAATGCTGCCCACATGGTTCAGTTCTGTTATAAACCCTCTAAAATCTTGGTCTTAAATACTTGAAGCAGATCATTTGACTGTGATAACAGCTGTTTGCACTTGCTGCAGGCCTGATACATATAGCAAGTTGGAAAGTAAAAAGAAGATAGATCACATTTTTGTTATTTGCCTTGTTCCACAGCTTGTTCCTGAAGTTTCTGTGGGCTGACCTTCTGTGCAGTTTTTTTGTTTCTATAGATAAAAGCCTTGTTCTTCTTTTTGCCACATGTCCTTCATGTTACATATGTGAACCGATATGCTCCTAATTCCACTCGCCAGCTTTGTCTGTTGCATTGGTTAAGATCTTGCAGTTTCAATACTAACAACTTACTTTTCAATGCAGTCAATCTTTCAGTGCTTAGACATCAAAAAGCATCCAATTACACAATTGGTTTTGAAAAGAAAAAATGTTTTTGTGTAGAATTGTGGTATGTTTTCAGCATTATTCACACATCTCCTTTTCAAGTTTGCTCAGGGACAAGTGCAGTTTGGGTTACTTCGTTTCATTTGGACAGACAAAACACACTGGAGCAGGAGAAATTGAGGTCACCAATGAGAAGTTGAAGGCAACCAGCTGGTTCTCTTAAAACTTCTTCCCTTCCCTTTTTGCCCACCTCTTATGAATATACATGCTTGTGCGTCCCAAGAGACCTTGATATGAAGGTACCCATATGGAAAACCATCAAACTCTTTTTGCTCACCTTCAGGAAACTCATTTTTAATCGTATGCCCATGGCTGCGCTGTGGGAGCTCTGAAGTCTCTGCTGCTTGCATTTAGGAAGACAAATGTCAGTCCTAAATAAATACACCTCTGCCTGGGGCTTCATATGGTGTCTTCAGGGCAGTCCCTGAAAGTGTAGACAAACAAATTTATTTCAAAGAGTGCCATGTTAAAATGTTAAGTGTGTTCACAAAAGCCAAAAGTGAACATGTGTGTGTTTGCATCTGAAATTGTTTCACATTAAAGTGAACCTATCAGTGCTGATTCACAACTTCTGCTGATGTCTTTAATAATACACAACTGAATGTTACAGTTTTAGTTTTCTAAAGTGTTTTTCAGCTAAAAGAATAAAGCATATTCATCAAATAATTAAACAGATATATGAATATTTATGTGCAATACACGGCAATATTGTGGTAGTTAATATGTGTAGTTGCTCTCAAATTATCCTAATAGTCCATTTGCATTAGTGTCAGTAAGTATAAATGATAGACTAATGCTACATCTGAGCTGTCACATTAGTGTTTTAATGTCAATGTCAGCAGTTCAGCTTGTACATTCTAATTTGCATAAAGGGAGGTTTTATTGAGCAATAAAACAATAATATTTTTCTTTACACAGATGATAGTGCTGATAATTATGTCAATGTCAATCTGATTTTTTATTTATAAAGCATTATTAAAATCAATAAATACATAAGGCATAATCAAAGTCAGCACTTGTATCAAAGGCCAACGAAAGATTAATTTATCCTTAACAGAGATTTGATTTTTTTATATATATATTTTCAGCAGAGCATTAATGAAGGAGTAGTTTTGGAAAAGTTCACAATCTTTATTCAAATATTGAAGCTTTTAACAATATGATTTTTAGATTCCCCATGTATTTATTTGAGCTATTATTGGCTTTCCGTCCATGTTCCACCATTGCAAATAAATTCCAAACTTTTTTTTTTTTAATGCAGATGCTTAAACAACCACAATTAGCTTTATGAATCAACAAAGAAGAGGTGAAACATACAATCAGAGTCTTGCTTCCGTATTTCTTTTCTTTTCTTTTTTTTTTTTGCATGATGCCTGGACAAGACTTTTGCTTGTAAGAACTTGTTTGATCAACATTGCTTTTTGATGAAAACTGTTATAAAACACGCTCCAACATAGCATGTCAAAACATGTTATACTGACATTATGATAAAAGAAAAAAACATATATAATTCCTTTGTTTTTGTTGCTTTTGGTGTGCACAACCTTCAGATAACCTTTTTTTATGTTATCACACTCTTGTAAACTACATATACAGTTTAATTGGTTATTTATATTGGCAAGATGCCGTGCCTTTCTATGTAACTGGCATGTGCAAATATTTCTCTTTTTAAACCTTTTTATGCCCTTAGATTTGATCAGACTTGTTAGAAAGAATGCATAATAAGTATAACAAATAATCAAATGCCTATTGTAAAAGGTGTTTAAAAATATAATGTCGTTGACAACAATTTTCATGACCTTTGACATTTAAACAACACATTGTTAAGCACCCTCAGTGCATTCATCTCACACTAAGCTTGATTCACAGCTTTGTGTTGCTCATTAACAACATGATATATTAAAAACTCATGAGTACTTGAGATGTACTGAGGAATAGGCCAATTTATTGATCATAAAGTGCGGTACAGGAAAAAAATGCAAACAGAAAACAGCTCAATTTAAATATGAAAAGTTGATACATAAGACATAATTCATGTTTTATTTGCCTTCCTGGGAAGTGAGGCCTCTCAAGTTGGTTCAGGCAGCGTAAGCAGCTCTATAAAATACACAAGATACACTTGATTCACATACTTCACAAACCCAAACCTCTAATCTAATATAGTGTTCTGTTAAATCTGTTGTGTGTGTTGACTCTCTCTTTTAGCCATTGACAGATTTATTTCAACTGCTCACAATATAACCATAGCCTCCCCAGTTATTGCTGCTGCTGCTGCTTGGGATTCCATAACACTTCTCTATGGACTCTGATTCTGAGCTTTTCACTCCACTACAGAAGTGTAGTGCTCTTTGATTTCTCTTTTCACTGTTTGTGCAAAGGTTTCATGTTTAGGAGAAGGGGATCAATGTTTTGTATCGACTGCCAAATATATACTATTACATGGGTTTTCTCTTTTAGGGATTCTATTATGGTTAAATTATGAGGATTCTGCTGTTTTAGTTGAGTGTGCAGGTTTGGACATGTCAATGCTTGTCTTAACACTTCTCACTGATGATTTTGTGCAACAAGAAATGGAATCGGATACAGGACACTTTATCATATTAAAGTAATACTAAAACAGCACATTATGTAATGGAAATATTACAGCTTTTAGAAGTGGTAGGTATTATTGACACAGACCTTTAAACAAAACAATTTGAGTTTTTCACTCTTTAATTAGGTTGTAACTGTTTTGGCAAAGCATAGTCTGCACACATTTGGCCACAATCATCTCTAATCCATACATGTTAGCCTCTTTGGACGTTTACCTGTATAAAGAGCCTCAAAAATCCGTAAATTTTGCAAAAAATCCGTACAACTCGCACCCGCAGGGGGGTCTGTCGGCTACTGTGAAGCAGGAGGAAAGGAGAGCGTTCAAAACTTATTTCTAGCGGCAGAATATGTTGGAAGATGGCTATTTGATGTTATTTATTGATTTTTAAATCATCTTACAGGCTCTGATATCTTAGATAAATTTGAAAATGAGGTTTTGGAAAAAATCTGTAAGACTTGAAACAATCTGTGAGATCGCTCTATACGTCTGTATACCTGCAAAATTATGTAAAATTCTTATAACTTACTGACAATACGTACAACTTGACATGTATGCTAATCTGTTTAAATTTCATAAAATGTTGTTTGATTGTTTCCTAAACATTTTTAACTTAAATTTTTGCTTACATTTTTCATCATGCAATCTGACCCATTTTATCCCTAAATGTTTGGATTTGTTTCCCCGGCAATGTGATTGATAATTTTGTAATACATTGTAAATAAAATGTTGCAACGTTTGTTTTGATTTATTTTCTAACAGGATATCTGTGTACCCATCCCAATCTCAGTCCAACAGAAAATTATCAGCAAACACACTAATCTGAAGACCCCTGGATTTTCCATTTGTGAGTTGTGGCTGTCTTCCAAACGCTGGGCCTTAAAATGTTTTCTAAGGCTTTAGACCTCAAAAAAATATGGAACTAATTCTTCTGCTTAAGTGCAGTCAGGGTTTTTAATGCTGCAATGATTTCTGTGCCATAGCATGCCTCGTTAAAGTTAATGTGTTTTCCTTTTTCAGCAGCAGGTTTCAGTTATTTAGGGATCTGCAACAAAACTGAAACTTAAATTTCCTCAAGTTTATCTCTCTTGCCAAATACAACAAATGCCCATTCAGAAACACGTACATATATATTTTTTTCTTTCTCGTCCAAACTCTCTGAAAGAAAAAAAAAAGAAAGCGAGAAGCACAAACAAAAATGCCAAACATGCATCATCCCTCCCACCTTGTGTTTCTGAACAACATTCAATTATCTCACATGATTAACTTTTCATTGTGACAACTCAAACAAACAAACACTTTTCTCCTGAGTGAAGGAGACTGTAATAAGTGATGCTCTTGTTCCAAAACGTCTGGCCATGAGCACAGCTTAAGAAATTGTTGTGTTTTTTTGGTAGACTGAAGGTGTGCTGAACCCATCTTTGTAAATTGGAACATATTAGCATATTTATTAAATTTTTGCCTCTCTAATGGATGGAGCGTTTGCAGTAAGTGGTCAAATTGATTGTTTTCTCTGTCTTCTGTGCCACACTGCAATATGTACTTTTTTTTATCATGTTACTTTACCATGCTGCCATCGGTTTACCAACAATTGTGCAACTGTGTTTTTTTGTAGTTCTTTTTACTATATATATACATTTTTGTTTGCCAGATGCATCTGATGATCTGAAGTCCATTGCCAATACATTTATCGAAGCATTAAATGTACTGAACCTGTCTTATTTAAAGTTTTGTGTCAGATACTTGGTGCTGTTTGAGAGGTTCCAAGTCTTGTGTTATCACAGCTCACAATTGACTGCCAGACCCCACAACATGGTATATCAACAACAGCAGACACGGGCAATCAATATTTCATGCATCTTATTTTGTTCTTCCGCAGTCTGGCAAGATATTGTCACTCATATCATTACTCTTTCTAATATGAGGGAACAATCTGGTGTCATCAAATCCTATTACAGGGGATTTTCTTCCTCAGGAGTGGTTAGAATTAAAATTTCATTGTTTGCCGGAAGATTTTGACACCCACACCCATGATGTTTATTCCAATATTTCAGGGCATGTCAGAAGCCTGGCTGTGAACCAGTTTTCAAATCTCTCAGCAAATTGTGCTTTGGAGGATTAACAACATTTACTGTCACATTTGAGCCCAAGTTTGAGATATAGGATTACTTGTGTACCCCCATATCCATATGTGCATGTACGTCTCAGTTTTTTTTTTTCTTTTTTGAAAATGTGTATCATGTGCGCCATCTGGACAACTCTGTGTTGCATCAAAGCTGACATACTTAAGTTGTTTTAGATAACTTCCTGAAGGTCTGTCAATAAATTGTGTCACTAGAATCATACTAGTAATATGTCTCTGCACAGACTTCTTGAATGTTCAAACTCTTGAGAGTATATGACCCACTTTAGAGTTGCAGAAGGAGACCTGTCACTCATGACACTCTGAGGATACCAATGTGGCAATCCTTAGAAATGGTTAAAGCCCATATTTGAGCTATAACATCATCAAAATATTTTTTTTATTTTTGTCTCCAGTCATTGCTGTACCTTCTGCGATTACAACCTAATTTGGCCTAACATCAAATATAGACCTTGAGATGACAAAGTCAGGCTATTCACAGACAAAAGCCATGGCCATCCCTAAACAGATGACAAAAAGTAGGCCATATGGGGCAATCCAACTGTTAGCCTTGAATATTTTTTTTGTTTTGTTTTCTTCTTCTTCTTGGTCAGATTCTTTGTTGATATAGGCAAAGGAACAAAGCAGCAGTCCCCATTTATATTCTGCCATCTGGGTGCCTGAATGAAGTATGATCTGATGATTTTCTGTTTAAATGTTTACCCTTAGCAGATAAATTGGATGTTCAGTTTAAAACAGTTTGTTTCAGTAAAAAGGAGCATAAGAAAGCTGGAAAAGAACTAAGTTTGGATAGGTTTATTGAATAAAATAACATAACATGAGTGAAGATGGTTTACACCATGACCAACATTAACACACATGAAACAACCAGCCACATGTGTTCACACTCACCCCAGATCAGTCTAGAAATGAACAAGAAACCAATGTACTTGAAGAAAATGCAGTCATGCCCAAACACACTTTATATATATATATTTTTTTTTTTTTAATATTTCTTTATATAAAAAAAACACATTTAAGCTGAATTTCAACAATAAAATTGAGTTAACAATTCTTAAAGAGTAACACATTAAAATTTCTTATTTAGTGAAACAATGGTGTGCTTCCTTGCATGTAGCAAAACAATCAGTTAAGTAAAACATGAAATTTTAATATATTGCCACATCTGTTTGGCACATATTGTTTTCATTGATATATTTTTGCCTAAATATGTATTTGGTTAAGATCAGATGTATTGCTTTTTGCCTAGGTTAAGGTGCCAAAAAGTTATTTATAATTACCAAAAAGAAAAAAAAAATTGATGCATTTGGCAGGACAACTCAGATTCATCTCTCCCATGAATAAACTACTCTCTAATCCCTAAAAGTATATTTTACGTTCACAGACGTGGCGCTGTCATCAACACCCCCTGGGGTGGCACTTCTCATCCCAATAACCTAGAAAGCTGACATGTTGCATGAACATGACTTCTTTAACACCATTTAGTCATTTGAGGGGAAATGTGATGCATTATGTGATAATGGCGAGACATTTTAACACATTATGTGAATGCTACAAGCTGGTGTTAAGAAGTCATGTTTTTTTGTTTGTTTTTTCCTAATTTTCATGAAACCCCTTTTTTTCATTATATTATTTTTGTGATGAAGATTCAGAAGTGTTTATTTAAAGGGCCACTATTACATGTTTCTCCTGCATATAGTTAATCTATACCTAAATAAAATAACTGTCACCTTCAGTTGTTATGAAAATGCTTGTCAAAATGTATAAATCATAAATAATTTGATTTTGCATCATAGCCATTTCTAAAGGCCTTTAATTTGGCCTCTGTCTCCTTAAGAATGGGGGAGTGGTGGTGCAGAGGTTAGAGAGTCCATGTTCAAGTCCCTGAACCAACCAGCCCCACTTTGGGCCCTTGAGCAAGGCCCTTAACCCCTCAGCTGCTCCCTGGGTACTGTAATTGGCAGCCCACTGCTCCACATGTGTGTTCACATGTGTGAAGGGCAAAATACAGAGAATTAATTTCCCCTCTGTGAGACAATAAAGGCTAATAAAATAAAATAAAATAAAAATCTAAATCTAAAAAGAACCTCCTACCGATTCTGTCAAGCCCATTTCTGCAGTCATCACCACAATCCTTCATGCTGTTTACAACCAGTCCTAGGAGCATTGGGTCGCATGCAAGAACATGTTTGTATTCTTATCCTAAATTTCTTTTACTTTTGTTCGTATAAAGGGTTTGTACGAACATGTCACGTCAGATTCAACAAACTCTTCTATCTTCAGGAAAAGTGTGTAAATGTTATGCGTAAACTGATTAATGTGTATCAGGTGCTCATGCATGCATGAGGAGAGCAGATTTACATATTTCCACCCCCAAAAAACACCATATAAGGTTATACGTTCCTGCCCCACATACCAGGAAGAGTTCATTCTTAAATGACATTGCAAAGTAAAACAGAAGAACTTTACGAGTTCAGCGATTGAAGTTCTGCTCTCAGAGATCCAGAAGAAAAAAAGTCATTTTTAGCAGCGTCAGCTGTGGAATTAAAGGATCTGCTTTAAAGCTGAAGAATGAAATGTTAATGTCGTGTCTCCTGTGGGTCGTACAGTCACAGACATAAAAATCTAAATAATATAATCATGTTCATCTAGTCCTGCACCAGTTTTCCTTCGGTCAGATTTTTAATGTAAGTGTAAACAACTGTGTTTATATAGTTTTCATTTATTCAGAAGAAGAGCAGTCGCGCACCACACGTGAATTTTGTTCGTATCTGAAGAAAATCTTAGAATACAAAAAAAAAATGGTGAATGCCACAAATTATCCTAAATCACTCGTACGCACAACTTAAGAACAAATCTGTTTGTTCAAACGGTTCTTGCATGAGGCCCTATGTCGTTTCTGTAAAAATAATAAAAAAAAAAACAGCTAGCAACATTATACAGTATTAGTTTTAGAAAATCTAGTATGTTTTCTGTAGAAACGGGCTGAGTAGAAAGAGGCGGTTTAGCTTGGTAAGTTCTCTTTCCAACCTCGCTCGGTATTCTTCAGGCGTGACCAATCATGGAAGCTCAAATGCCACCGTGTCTGTCTCTGACAGACCAATACGTGTTTGGCACAGGGGCACCCTCCCCCTTTATAAGCGCCTCTGCCCGACACTTGGTATTCTCGCTTTCTTCCACGTGAAGATCTCCCAGTCATCCTCACAGACACGTGCGTCAATATTAAGATAATTTATTTATCACTAATATGGAGTGTAAGCTAACTAAATAATACAGATTGTAATAAAAGTTATGAATTATAATGGTAGATCACAGATAGACCAAACAACCAAACGAAAGAAGTGAGTTGTTTTCAGCTTATGGGCAGACAACAACAGTGATTGTGTCCATCTGAGTGTTGGAATTGCTTTGTCTTTTAGTGATAATCTTGTTATTAGTCCAGTGTTTAATTCGCTTTTGTTCAGAAAGCTATCATCCGTAAAGTGGCTCGCACATATAGAACTTATTTGTTTTATCGGAGGATTACTTCCAGAATTAAAGTCCAACCACTTTTTTAAGAACAGTGTCATCCATGGAAAGCTTAAAAAGAGGTTAGTCTCCTTGGCATCAAAAAATAAATTTCCTCAAAGGCATTTTTTTAACCTGAAAAGTACTGGACTGAGAAGTATTATGAGCTCAGCAGACACTTAGTTTCACCAGTTGTTTAGTTGTTGCTGATCGCCTGCAGGAGTCGCGGGGAGGTATGCTTTGTGATGCAGAAACTCAGCTTGGAGACACAGCTCAGAGGAGGAGCTGCACCTAAACGGTGGTTCTAGGTCCAACCAGCTGTTTTTGTTTCCTGAATGACTGCCTCAGGACAGTACAGGATTTTATATATGAATGAGTCAAAGCAATACTCTGGGTATGTTTTTGATGAGGGGATGGCGTTATAACATGATATAAAGCTAAACAAGTTGATTTTACATGATAAGTATCAAGGAGCCTTGTGCATTCAACTTTATTTCCCTTCATAAAATACAACTTGACCTTTATGGAGTCAAATTTTTCTATGTATGTATGTATTTATTAATTTGTGGTTCAAATGTGTCAAAGTAAAATATAAAATCATTGTGACATCATACAGAAAATGGAAACTGATAAATATGGCTGCTATAGTAGTGAAAAATATACAAGTCATGCTATTATTTTTTTTTCTCTTAATTTTATTTATTTATTTTTTTCATTGTGCCCTAACAGCAAATATAAACTACAATATCAGGAAAACAACACCCCCAATACAATTGTCTCAGGCCTGCAGAGGTAACAGTCCTAGATATGTGAAAAGCAGGCTCAGTTCCAGACACACAAAGCCCTCAGCACTCTGTTTGCCAAGAGGGAAAGCTCATCATCTGCCGTCTTTGAGCAGATATAAGGATTAGCTTTGAATATCTTCAGCCCAGCATGTAGACATTTGATTACTGCTTCACAACAGGGAAGCACGCTAGTTACCATACCTCATGATGAATAATAATGCATGGGTCATATGGGGTCCACAAACAAGCTAAACAATAAGAAAACAGGGAGGAGTGGATAAATTATTATTTTTTTGACCCATCTGTCAGGGGCTGACAAGTTCCAAACAAATTACCTGCTATTTCAAAATAATATTACCAGACCAGAGCTGCTGTTTTTGTTTTTTCCCTTTTTCTTTTTTTAAGTATAAACATGTGTGCAATGCATGATATTTGTTAGCAATTTAATTTTACAAGATGAACAAACTTGATTTAAATCAGTGATCTGAATTTGCATTTTTCTATTATTGCTTTGCTAGATTTGTCCAGCTTCTGTCTATAGAGTTCCAAACATGTATACCATACCATACCATACCATACCATACCATACTATACCATACTATACCATACCATACCATACCATACCATACCATACCATACCATACCATACCATACCATACCATACCAT
>JARVGW010000136.1:7596600-7613454 GCA_031762495.1 Anablepsoides rubrolineatus
TGTGAACATAGAGCGTCCAACTTGAGGCGGTGGGCGCGTTTTGGCCGCTCAAAACGCGTTCGGTGTGAACGTACCATTAGGTTTAGGGAAAGGGGTCAGGGTTAGGCTACAGAAATGCTGACAGTGTTTCCAACATTTACCCTGCCTCTTACCCAGTGGCTCGCAACACTGAACATAAAAAATGTGGTTGCAAAATAAAAGGAAATATTGAAAAAAATATTGAAAATCTGAAAAGCTGGCTGATTTAAAAACAGTTTTGTGTTTGCTAAATTGGCTTTGCTGTAACAGACATCTTGAATGAAGTTGACTCAAAAGGCAATCTGATGTAAATAAACATTCAATGATTACTTTCTGAGAGCTTTCATGTGCTTCATGTGATTTTTTACTAATACTTTAAATTGGTCTCTCTGACCTGTTGGTGTGCAACAGATATTACTTTGTTGTGTTTGGAAATAAAAATCTCCATCAAATAGTGAATTTTCTGAAGAAATTGAAACTGGAATAGTCAGAGGACAACAAAGTCTCAGACCAAAACTAACCAGCAATGTTTAAAACATGAACAACACTTAACAAGTACGTCATACATCTCAATACGCTGTGAAAGTTGTTAAAGGTTTGTTTACACGCTTATGATGGCACAGCAGGACTAACTTAGCTATAAACAGGCTTCTATTTTTACTTACATTTGACTGAGGAAACATGCAGAGTTGTGACTAAAATAATCTATCATTATTCATGTGAATAAACAGTCCATTTATTTCAAAAAGATGCATTTTTATTGAATTTTTTATAGAGTGTGCTTTTATTTGTATTTATAAAAGGTTTAAGGATTATACTTTTTTGATCATACCAGCTTTGTTTTTTCTTGTTTTATTTTTTGTGAAACATTTTTCTTTATTATTATTATTACTTTGACAGCTCAGTCAGTGTTAACTATTATCCTTACTCAGCCATAATAATATAAACCAGTGTGTTTATGGTGTGAAATGTTTCAAATCAGGATAAAGGGATCTTTTGTGTAGTAAAATATCTGCTTGACAGTTTTCCTCTTTTGAAGTGATGAGTTATAATACAACCATGGAAATTATTATAATTATAACATATCTGAAAACAGGAAAAAAACCACTTTTTATATTTTGTTTATTTTTACGAAATTATATTTAAGTGCAGCGAGTTTCAGTGATTTACTACCAAAACAACACTTCACCAGAAGGAGCCATTGAGAAACATTCATAAATGTCAACACAGGCACTCTGGTTATTGTGGATGAAAGGTTACTGAGCATTTACATTTTTGTACTTCTGTGTTTACTTGCTCTAAATCACCTCAAAAGATTGTTTGCACCAAAAATGAAAGTAGGTTTTAAATTCAATTATCAGTCCATCAAAACCTTTCAAAAGCCTCCAAGGACCAAAAACGCAAAGATCTCTCCCCCTGCTGTTTCATTTAATTCCTCTCTAAAGCTTTTAATTTTTCATTTCAATCAATTGTATTGTAAATATAAGCTTTGTTGTACATTTCAGCATAATTTAGGTTTCATTTGTGATTTATGTATTTATTTAATGTTGATCAGACGTGGCTTTACAGAGCAAAATAAGTAGCTGTGAAATTCTCAAACTTTAGCTTGTTGCTGAGCTGTTTGTAATTTGCCTCTCCAAACTTTCAAAATACAAGAATCCATCATAGTATATTTTTTATTATTATTACTATTGTCACCATATAGGTGTCCACAATACTTTCCAAAATCTAAACCTCATCATTCATTTCCACGTATCAGTGTGCTCTGAAGAAGTTTAGATGGTGAAATGGAAAATAACTTATTGTTTCATCATGTCATCTACTAACATCCCATTATTTCAACTTCTAAAACTAAATTCCATTGTCATTCAGAAAGTAATAACAGTTGAAGCTTTGATTGTCATTCATTCATAAACGTGGCTTGTCAAGAAATGATTACTCCTGTGTGATTATAAAGACGTCTTTATATGGTTAAAACAGGAAAGACCGTTGACAGTCGATACAAAGCTGTGTATTTCAAGATGATTAATGATGATAATTGAAGTTCAGCAGGGGCATATTATTTGCACTGTGATTTATTTTATTATTTTTTTATATTATATGTACACATTATTCATTTATTCCACTGAATATTCATGATGACGTAAAGAGACGTTTTTGTGTTTTACAGATCAACATTCCTCATTACAATAATCTGAAAATACACGGGACAATGCTGGCACTTCCTGATGGTTGCTACTTTATCATTAAGTCTGTCACTGGAGGATTTCACATTACAATGTTGTTATTGAGTTTAATTTTGCCATCAGTTGTTAGATTTCTGATTGACAGTTTAAACAGAAGATTTAAAATCTTCTGTTTTGAATTATTGAAACTTGTCTCTAACACTTTCAATTATTCTACCTTGTCAATACTGTTAGGCAATTATTAAGAATGACATTTGTTTCAGCTGCTCTTATTTTCTTAATTGTATTGATCCAAGAGTTGACATTCACAAAAAAAGGTAACATTTACATTCACTAATTTGATTTCACAGTGATTCATTGAAAATGTTGTCTTGGATTTGCATCAAACTTGTGACAGCCAGGTGATTTATTTTCTAATTTCTTTTTAAAATGATAAGGTAGCAGCTGAGAAAGAAAAAAACACAAAACAGAAAAAAAAAAAAAAGTAATTTCACAAATTAGAAAAGTAATGTTCTTTTCCACCCAGCCTACCATTCACTATTTTTTTGCAAACCTCTTCTTCAACCCCCCCTGCAGAGCTTTTGTCAGCCTGCCATGAGCTCCGGTGTCGCTACGGCTGCATCATGACAAGAAATGGCACCTTCTGTTTCTGCGCCGACGGCTTTGAGGTCGGTGAGGACGGAACGAGCTGCAGAGGTAAGATTCTGGAGAGCCAGGAGGGGGCTTCCTAGCTTCCTACCAGGGAGCGCTCCCCTCTTTTTTTTTTCTTTTTCCTCTCAACATCTATCTCTCCTTTTGCCCTCAGCCAGACTTTTTCAGATGAATAGGCAGGAGTTGTTGGGTATATGAGAACCATCTGTCTGCAGGGAGGGCCTTATGCACGCTGTGCTTCACCACCAGCACACATTCACATGCATGCACACATTGTTTATACAGCACACATCTTGTTTTTGTTTTTTTTGTTGCTCTCTCTTTTAAAGCTCTTCACACATGCCACAGGCCAGGTTTCCAGCAGAAAAAGAGGGCTTTGCACAAACCCCATATCAACAATATAGTTAATAATTGCATGATTTTGCTGCTGGAAGAAGTTTAACAAAGTAGCAGGACTCCTTGAATTTGATTCAAGAGCAGAATACATCAGTCAGTAAAGTTCATAGGGTACTGCAACCCACCCCAAAAGGCTCATTGGTTCTAGAAGTAATTATACTTGAAGTACCAGAGTGAGGCCAGATTAGGTATGCTTTATGTATTTGGGTCATATTTGAGCACACCTAATTTGTTACAAATGACTCTATTCCTTATTTCCATAAGATCATGATGAATGTGCCATGTATGGTGCATGCAGCCAAACCTGCACGAACACCTATGGGTCATACAGATGCAGCTGCACAGAGGGATACATCCTGCAGCCTGACAGGATATCTTGCAAAGCCAAACAAGGTGAGCAGCACAGTTGCATTGGAAAAACAATACAATCTGCATAGTATGTGCATTTCACTTCTAATAATAAACAGTGCAGTTTTGTGTAAGAGGAGAATTCCAGCTGATCAACACCCTGACGTTAACCAGGAAAGGTTGGACAAGATGAATGTGGTTTTCCCAATGACCACATCTATCATCCACATGGGAACGGGTGGATGTGGTCCAGCTTGGATAATGATAAAATTAATGAGCAGAAAGTTTTAAGTGGGTTCCTTTTGGAATATTGTGTTCCAAGACAATACCAGACATCACTCTGATTTATGTTAATGGTTGTTGGCGGATCGGTAGCAAACGTGTTCCCCCGAGTAAAGCAATCTACTAATTGCCGAAATTAAACACTCAAAAAGGAAACTGTGTTTAGGTGGTCAACAGTCTGCAAGTAAATAAGGCCAATCAGTTGTGCAGTATGTTTCTGTGTCACACATGGTACCATAAAGTGGAACCAATTAATCAATGTATTTATTTATTTCTCTTAGGTCTTGTCACCACTGCCTTATATAGGTTGAAAATATCAGGAGGCCTAAAACACCTTGTTGGGGATAATACAGCAGTTGTGGTTTTTAATCACTGTGACTTATGTCCTATGAGGAATACCCTGAATATGATTACTCATAAACTTTACTGAACCCAATGCTCACATGCATTAATATTAATTTAGCAGAGGGTGATAGTTGTAGGAGCATAACTATGGGGTTACCATTAGCTGTAAAAGCTCATGAATATAAATTTGTGATAGAGCTGTGAAAGGCCAAAAGATGAGAAGCAGCAGGGTATGAAAACCATATTTATGCACCCAGAGTAGGATTGAAGTTAAAACTCTGCAACTCACATTTTTCTTTCAGTGATTTAATCTTGGTTTCAGATCTTCCCCTATGATTCAGACTACATTGAAAAAGTCTTCCTTTTTTTCTCTCCATCTGTGCCTTTAACTTAAATCAGACGTTTTTTCATCAAGGTTAAAACTATAAATGATGTAAGTTTCAGGCAATTTTATGTTGCAAACCTTTGTTCGATTGGCTGCTAGAGATCTTTATTGGCAAAACTTTTGCAGAAGACTAAAAGCAACAAATATATCAAAGCATTAGGCTGGCTGCAACCCCAGCCTTTTCAGAACAGAAAGAAGTATTTATAAAAAGTAGTTTTAGGTAATTCTGTCATTTTTTTTATTTTTACCTTGACTGTGCCAGGATGGTTTCTTCCTGTTGGAGAGATTAAACTAAAAAAAGTAAGACATTTGATGCACAATTGGCTTTTTATGGCAGCAGTAAAATGTCAAAATAAACCACAGAACTGCTTCAGTCAATGAAATTTAACACCAGTGTTTTTTTAAGGTTGTTATTTGACAAGCATGAAAGTTTAGGCATAGGGAAAGAAAACCATCAAGAATTGTCTTTGCATCTGGACACATACATATCACATCTTTTTTTTTTATTTTAAAGAACCTTGAAACAAATAAAAATGTATAGAGTAGTAGCCTTATGCTACATTTGAGAATTATTCTGTCAAAATGTCTTTGGAAAATCCTGTTTAAAAAAATTGTGTGCGTCTGACTCAAACACAAGCAGTTATGTGACCCGACATTCTGATTTATTGCCTGTATTAGAAGAGCAGCCCTTGACTTGAACTTGTGCAGAAGATTGGGATAAATAGAGGCCCTTTTAAGAGGGCGAACCTGATGTCAGAGAATGTGCACGGTCAATTAAACCCATAAAGCAGCTTATTTCAGTTTTACACCATGGTCCATTGCAGGAAGATGGGTTTCGGGGAAAAAAAGGCAACTTGCCTACATGAGTTGAAGCTTATGTTTCACAGTTTGTTTAGATTAATCATGAAGATGATTAAGAAGCATGTTTGGGATATTAGTGAAACAGATAAAAAAAATTGAAAAAAAAACATTAGTGTTGCTTGTATAATATTTGGGCTTTTTAACCTAAAAAAACAAACAAACAAACAAACAAACAAACAAACAAAAAACAACAACAACAAAAAAAACAACAACAACAAGTAAAACAGAGAGCAGTTTGGATTGGGGTCTAAGCCATTGCAAGCATGTCAACCTGTCAACCAGGAGTTGTACCATTATTATGATGAGTATGTGTAAGGTCTATTTGAGGCCCTAATATCTCAAATAGATATAGGTCTCTAGAAATAGGTTGCACTACCTGTATCCATAATTGGTTAAATTATAAATGGACTAAACTTATATAGAACTTTATCAAGCCCCATCAAACCCCAAAGTGCTTTATGCTATAGTCATTCACCCATTCACATGCTGATTAGATTAGATTAGATTAGATTAAATTAGATTAGGCCTTTATTGTCAGAACAAGGATCATCTTCATGAAGACATCATGAGGAGGCGCTACACTTAAAAGAAAACCTAAAAACCACACAAGGAAAGATGAGGGGAAAAAAACATCCTATTATGTCAGCAAAAAAGTGACACACGATGGTGTTTAGAAAAAAACCTCTGCATAGAGCACATTTATTAGCCAGGAGGAGTAAGTGAATTTAGGGAGGGCATGTATCTGAAGCCATGAGTGTTGTATGCACTAATTGTGTGAATATCTGACAAGTAAGCCCGAAGAATCTTGTCCCTAAAAAACAACAACAAAATGGTTATTTTTTTATATACACAAAACATAATAAATAATAAATAAATAGATAAATAGATAAATAGATAAATAGATAAATAGATAAATAGATAAATTTGAGCAAAGCAAAGAAAAAAAAGTGGCCTGGTGCATCTCAGTAATCCAGGTAGAAAAATCAAAAAGATAAATAATAGGTCCTCTGGACAGTTTCTTATTTTAATGAAACTTTCCATCTCTCCTCTAAGAGACTTCTTCAGTCTGAAGAGTTCCATGTGAACTCAGCCTTATAAGTACTGCCTCCACATGGTGGACAAACAGGTTGGTCACATGCAAAAAAGGACCATCAGCCAAACAATAGGTTGTTAGTGCCTTGATTAACTGGATCATGTGCTCCATCACCTGACTATCGTTGGGACCCTGATTCACACCTGAGCATGAGGGCTGAGTCATACTTGCAATAACAGCATTGCAGGAGGAGGACAACTAGACATGAAGGCCTCCACCTCTGTTTAATTATGGACATTTTTTCTTTACAAAAATGGCTTCCTATAACGCCTGAAACTCCTTACCACTTTTAATCAGTAATTGTTGTTTGGTGTTCATTTAAAAAAATAATTTAAAACAGTAAAAAAAAAACTTCTCATATCAGTAATTTTTAGCACAACAAACACCTACTGTTTTTTTTTCTTTTTCTTTAGAATTTACATAAAAAAGTTCATCCACAAAAGTAAATTAAACATTTTAGAGCTGGATGAGTCTGTAAGAGGTTTTCTTCAGTAAAAACAGAAAAACAAATGGATGGGCACACCTGCTGAGTCTCAATTGTTCATAAAAACCTGATAATAAATTACAGTAATTATACGCTGTGTGATGAAATGATTATTCACATCCAAAAGTACACAAGCTCTTTGTTTTATAGGACAGCAGGATATGTACAATTTTGATAACATAAATAAAATTAAAACAAAACAATAATACTTTTTAAAAGAAGTTTGTAAGCTAAAATTGTAAGTTGTGTCTTTTGAAGTAATAATATCTTTATTTGTTAGTTTAAAAAGGCTTAATACAAATAAAAACCCAAACCAATACAAAATAGTTATGAAAAATAAATTCATGCATTGAGTTTAGGGGCATATTATTTTTATTACAAGTTGCCTTTTTTGCACTGTTACCTGAACAACACAAATATGTCCTTTTGGTAAATGACTTCTCCACACTGATCATCAATTCTGTAAAACATTCTGTGATAGTGGCAATTTCAGAAATCACAAGTCTAATGATGTCTTTTTTTTAAACATTGACTGTCAGACCTCACTGCACATTAAAACATCTTCAGGTTTCTGTACGTGATGATTGAAGAGTGAGAACATCTTGTTCCTTGATGCTGTATTCTCAAGTGAAAATTGGGCTACTTAAAAAAAAAAATCTTGTGTGCCTACTTTTATTTTTGTCTTTTATTCTAGATCCTGGTGACAGCCATCCCGTGCTTCTTATTGGAGGCTCAGATCGTATTGTCATCACCCATCTAAATGGAACGGGCCTCCAGCCCCTGAGGTCTCTAAGTGTAAATGGAACACTAGCGCTGGATTTCCAGCACAGCCAGGAGAGTGTATGCTGGACCCTTTCTACCGACTCCTCTGGGCAACTTCGCTGTGCTGTAATGAGGAATCTACGTGGATTCACTCGGGAACGGGAAATAAGAGCACAACAAAGTTTACAACGTATGATTTTTTTTTTTATATACTGTCCTGTTTTGTTGTTACTCTTCTGATGGATTTCACTCACTGTTCTCAAACGGTGAGTGCTCCCATCGACGCGGAGAGGAGAAAATTACATTTTCTCATCTGAGGTACACATTAGACAGTGCTCTCTCGCAGACATCAGCTCTACATTATTTCACTCTATCACTCCTCTTCACACTGCAGGTTGCCTCTAGCTTCTCATTATCTGTGTGGTTTAAGACTGGTTAGCCTCAGCAGTTTCAGGATTCACCTTTATCCCATAGCTGTCACTCTTGAACACATTCCAACACCAGTGTCACTTATTCAAAAAATGCTCTATTTCTTTTGCTAGTACATTATAAACAAAACACAAAAAACTCTGTGGACTAAAACATTTGCATCAAATAATTTTGCTTATACAAATATATAAGTATTGATGTTTTTTTAATAGCCATGATAAAGCTTCCATGAGTGCAGTTTTCCTCATCATAACTTCTTTTCCTGTAAAAGTTGATTGTTTCAGATATATATTTTGTGTTGCCAAAAATACCTTTTGAAAATATAATTTTATATTTGTTTTGGACTTTCAGACAAAAAAAAAAAAAGTGCAGTTTCAACTTAAATTGCTGAGTTTCAATAATGCAGAGTTTTGCCAGCAAGATAAAAAGAAGCTACATCAAGGTGACTGTAGGATTAGCACTATTTTTTTTTGCAGCTTCTCAAAATAATACCGGTTAGGCTATCTATCCTGCTGCTTCTGTTTTATCACAAATTTCAATCATATTCTTATAAATAAAAAGCAACTGAGGTGTGTGCCATTTTTGTTAAGCTGCTTTGCACAATAATGTCACTTCTGTGCATTTATCTGTTTCAGATGTGGAACAGATGGCCATTGACTGGCTGACAGGAAACCTGTATTTTGTTGACCGTGTCACGGGCAGAATATTTGTTTGTGATCGTGGTGGAGAAACATGTGTTACTGTTGTACAACTAGACCTACTGAATCCTAAAGGGATAGCCCTGGATCCTCTCATGGGGTGAGTTTACAGCAAATAATCCAACTTCTGTCAATGCTCCACATGTTTATTTGTCATCATCAACAGTATATTTTGTAGATTGAAAAACAAAACTATATTTTTTACAACTGACTCTGAAAAATAAGTCTCATTCAAACATTTTTTTTAAACGATTTTCTTTGACTCAGCCCTTTTCCCTCTGAGCTGTGCATTTTGACATGAAGCCCATCATGCTTCTGACAGCTTCTACTGTCCAGACGTTCATCTGTATTCACAGATTTCACCGCACGTGCCACAGAAGAAAATGCCCCTGCAGGCCTTTTCCATTACAGGATTTTTGTCTTTGAAGATAGAAGGAAAACACATTTTCCTTTCAGGGGAAAGCTCGAACATTTTACAGCATGTGGCTGACAGTCTCCTGAATCAGAATTTATTTTGTAGGATTCTTAGCATTTTTACTATGACAGAGTGCAGAAAAGCAGCAAATGATTTAAATAAACTGCATGCACCAGCTGTACCAAACTGTGAACCAATTATTAGCAACTCAGTCCTCTCTGCGCTCATAGTTTTTGGTTGGCAAGAAAACAGCAGAGCTGTTATATTGCGGGGACACAAGGATAGGCGTCAAAACCCGAAGTCAAAGCAAAAATTTAACAACCTTTTCTCCAGGATAGATTTTGGAAACAGTTTTACAGTTAATAATAATGACAAACCTGTTTTCAGAAGATGAGTGCGGATTTTGCGCTGATGCTTGTGGCAAAAATACAAGCATATTCAAACTTCACTGATAATGGAGGCGCCTTGCTGCTGCTGGTCTGAAGCAGTTGTGTTACTCAGGCATGACCGTTTCCCCTAAGGCCAAGACAAAACATTATAAATCTTGCATTTTAACACACTTCATAATTAATCTGAAAGTTGATGCAGAACTGCACGAGTGCTTTGTTGGTTTCTGTTTTAAAAAAACTGTCTGTGGTTCAACAACCTGGGCTACCATTAAGCCTGCGGGTCTAATCAAAATAATTTGCTGTGGGTTTTTTAAGGGCATGACAGGTTTGATCTGGTTGGCTGCATCTCTTTGCTCTCATTAAATGCTGGTCAGTCGCTGGAATATGCGCTGCCTTCTAGTGAATACAGTGTTGCTGATGGCTCCCTGTGACTCCTCCGTTTGATGTTTTACTGTAAGTCAACATGGTTTTTGAGTGATTTTGTTTTAGTATAACACCTGATCACACTTTAGGTTACTGGGTAGATTGACTGTATAAGACAGAAGTTTGCTGAGCACTCCTCTTGACTCTAATTGGTGAGAAATAGGTACAGCTGTTTCTGAAGCAGTGGACCTGAGAGAGGTCTGTCAGCCTGAATCAATGGAGTGAAAACAAAAGAAATGGTGGAGGTGTTAGATAGCAGCACAGCAGGAGGAACAGTGTTTATAGAATATGCCCTGGTTTGGCACTTTTATTCTTATTTGACTCTCTTGATGTCTCCCTGCCTCTCCTTTTGGTCACGGCAATTTTGCTTTGCTTTTTTTAGGAACGGCATTTATTGGTCAATCCTTTTGTCTTTTGTCTCAAAAAGAACATTTTAATGGTAAGATTTGTTTATTAGCAAAACAATAATTTGTAATGCACAAAGAGAAGCTTTGCAGTAAGCAAAAAATAAAAAAAATAAAATAAAAAATCAATGCCTAATTGAAATTGTGGTATCTTCTGTTCTTTCTTGGTTGTAAAACAGGTCTAAATGCAAATACGGCTCAATTGCATTCATTAAATTATTAAAGAAAGAAAATTAAAAATAATAAATCAGGAAAGCAGTTTTTTTTTTCTTTACAGATGAAAGGTTAGTTTCCTTCCAAAAGTAAAAAAAAATGTCCTTTGCTTTTCTTCGTACGAGGGTCTGGACTCTCGGCTATAGAGAAGCGATTCTTGCTGGAGGCGTGGCCTCTGCTGAAGTTTAAAAAGGTTGGATCTGTTGGCCGCGGTTAGCGAGTATGCCAGCTCCACTGTGAAAGAGGCTAAGCTAAGAAGCTAACTGGACATTGCGTACGCAGTAAACAACCCTACTGAGAGGAGAGGAGTACCGAGCCGAACGAGACAACTGTAAATGAGAGCTGCAGGCTTTGTCAGACAAATTTAATTTAGTTTGAAAGCCTTATCAACATGGACTGGCTTCATTCACTTCTTCCACTGCAATTGCTAAACTAATTAGCAGACACTGCGCAGAAAATCGACGTTGTTCAAAACTCTGCCCTCTGTTTGCTGATTGGCCCACGTGAAATAAACTACAAGCAGACACTGCGCAGACAATCGACGTTGTCGTTCAAAACTCTGCCTTCTGTTCTTTGATTGGCGTGGACGAAAATTATCCTGAAGAAATCCTTGTCTATAGGAGAAATCCCAGATGGAACAGTGAAGGGAAACTAGAATTGAGCGGAACCGCATAGGAGGGCAAGAGCCAGGCTAATATTTCCTCAAAATGTACAAAAAATGGAGTTAAGCCTAAGAAATAAACAGTTTCCTGCTGCTTTTGTATTAAATAGCAATAAATAAAAATGCACATGCACAACTATCACAAAATAAGTTTATGCAATATAAACAGTGCATTACATTGATTGACAGTTGTAATCAGTCAGTCTTCTGTTCACTGTAGTCACTGTAAGACATCTGCCACTTTCTACTCTTTGCATGCAGTTTCTTTTTTTCTCTCTCTCTCTTTTTTTATCATGGGGCTCATTTGCAGAATCCAACATGGATCTTTTTGTGACAGTGGAATGCAGAAATACAGCATCAGCACCACCTTAATCCCTGAAAGGAATCATTGATATGCCACATGGAAGTGCACCTGTTTGGAGCTCCTTGCTGATGCAGACCTTTTTTTTTGAGTCCAGCTAGGTCCAGGGTGCAAAGGGCAACTCATCTCTCCCATGACTTGACTCGTGCAGATTAAGTGAGCTTCCTGCCGTCCTTTCGCTAGCTTGTTATCCAAAGAAAGTACTGGAACTCTGTTCACACAAAGAGCCAGACGCAGAGCATAGCAAACCTTCCATAATGATTACTGAAAGTGCAGACTTGAGCAGTTTTTAATACTTCGGTGACAGTGCATAAAATATCTTCTTTAGAGAAATAGAACAGAAGACAAAAAAGTTCAGTGAATTTTCATTGCAGCAATAAACTAAACTTCAAGACTAAATAAGATGTGAAAATATTTAGACTGCAAAGATCTGAAACAGTGTAAATTATGCTAAGAAAACAAATCATTCACATCAGACAGTGAATATTGTTGTTTTAACAATACAGAACATAGAGTTCTGTGCATTGGAAAATAAGATACAAAAAAGAAGATGGATATTTCAGTTACTGTCGGGTGATTTTAGTATTTTTTTTTTAGAAGGAACTAGATACACTGTAGAGATAATTGTTTTCCATACAATACAAATTGCTCCTTATTTATGTAGCAAACACAATTTCTTTTCCTTCTCATGTTTTTGAGGCACTAGTTGCTATGGCTCTGCTGTGCATCACATTGTCACCAATTTCCCATACAATATCTTCACGTTCTCATAAAAAAAGGAAATAAAATATTCAGTTCTGGTTTTCTTATTTACATTTTACTAGACCGTCTGCATTAAAACATTTCTGTACAAACCTTAAAATGTTTCTGTTTGCTGTACTTTTATGTTGTGCCTAAAGGGTCATAGGTCAATGTTTCAACAAGCAAATTTAGTTTTGGTTTTAAAAATGTCATAGTTATGGACTTGAGTTTGAGTTTGACTTTATTGAACATAAAATAATAAAATAATAAACATATACAAAAGAAAATAAACTTACAAAATGCAAACAAAAGAAGACCAATAGTGAAGAACAATACTGAATTATATTTGCACGTTCAAAGGAGTGGACAGAAGTATAAACTTATTTTTACACCCACCCCTTTTACATTTATAGAATCATTCAATAATGATCCAATAATTCATAATGACTTGGCTATACCATTCTTTCTTTTTTAATATTTTTTATATCTATAACTTGTACAAATTATCCATTTTTGCATTCCATTAAATATCCATATTTTTTAACATGTTAACATTTTTACTACATCAATATGCCACAATACAGTAATAATTGACAACTTATTTAAACAAAAAACAATACCATTGATAATTAACTCAAGAAATGGTTTTGCACATTTTTTTCAATGCAAAAAGTAATTATTGATTTTGTTAGTTTTCCAAAATCAAAGAGAGCAAAGTGACTTTAACTCGCCAGTTTTATAAAGCAAGGTTGTATCATGTCAGTTGGCTAATGATAAATTTGGTTGTACCAACAAAGATAAAAATATGCAAAAATGTGTACGGGAAGATGGAATATATCCCTGCATGCAGTTGTTTTGATTCATCTTATGCAAGTTGAATCATCTATATAGAAAAAAAAACAGGACATTTGCAGTTAAATAGACAACCATCTGTGTGACATTTAATCCTATAAACACTCCTGTCCTCTCCAGAATGATGTTCTTCACTGACTATGGGAATGTGGCCAAGGTTGAACGCTGCAACATGGATGGCACTAACCGGAGCCGATTGGTGGATTATAAAATTGAGCAGCCCACTGCTGTGGCATTGGATGTAGTCAAGAAGCTGGTATATTGGGCGGATGCCTACCTGGATTACATCGATGTGGTGGATTACCATGGCAAGAACAGACACACCATTATCCATGGGACCCAAGTGAGTTTCACGTTTCACTGTGAGCTCTACATGTTTGTCTTCCATGAATTACACATTTTAAGAAGCTATTATAGACATCTATAACTGGCTTTTCTGATCAGTGTCATATTTATATCCTTTAAAAAATTAATTAAGACATGACAGAAGCATTTTGGGTATTTTCTATGTCTTTTCATTTAGGGCATTATGCTACAAGACAGGTGGTACATTCAATGTCTGGTGTCATAACTCAGTCTTCATTTTCATAGAAAAAGGTCTTTTAAAACCTTGATGATTTATTAAATAGAAGGAACTGAGCCACATGTGGAGCTATCTTCAAAATGAGCATATCAATAGTCTCTCCCAAGTAGTACACGTTTAAGGCCTTTCATCACACATTATGATTATTCATTAAGACTATTTCAACCAACTTGGACTAAAATTTCACTCTTTATGTGAAAAGAAGAACATACATTTCAAGCACTTTATTATGTTGGCAGGTGTTCTTTGCATAATACTGACTTGTTCACATTTGATGGTATCCTCATCAGAGTGAGGATCTTGATATTGTTGCATCTGCATATCAAATGTCATGCAGATTTTTTTTTTCTTATAAACTATGCTTTTATGCTATTACCAGTGATATCAGTGATAAGAAGCAGCTGTTTAACTTGGTTTCCAGTTTGAATAAAAAAACTTCTTTATTTTATTTTTTTTCATCTTAATTATTATCAAGTGAATGATTTTTCATGATTTTACTGGCTTTACAAATGTAAAGTTTCCACAAACTGCTAGCATTTTCTACTTCTTTTATGTCATATAAAAATGTTTGATATTATAATATATATACAACTCTGGAAATAAATTAAGATACCACTTTAAAATGATCAGTTTATGTGATTTTACTTTTTAGAGGTGTATGTTTGAGTAAACTGAACATTGTTATTCCATTCTATGAACTACTGATAACATATCTCCGAAATTCACTGCAAAAATTTAGTATTTATTTGCAGAAAATAAGAAATGATCAAAATTATGACAACAATGCTGAGCTTTCAGACTTCAAATAATGCATAGAAAGCAAGTTCATATTCATTTAGAAACAACAATACTGATGTTTTAACTCAGGGAGTGTTCAAAAATCAATATTTAGTGGAAAACTTTCAACCAAATACAGGAAAACTGTGCAACGGTCTCTTTTTTCCAGAGCTGTGTGTGTATATATATATATATATATATATATATATATATATATATATATATATACAGTATATTGGTGCTGTTATGTTAGGTGTGGGTCAATGAGCTTAGGTGTACTTCCTGTAAACACCGCTCATCCAGCCATGTTGCTTTGTGTGGGTGTAAGCCTACTAAATGTAGCATGGGGGCTGTTGTGTCAGGGCCAGTGGTCTCTCGGTGAAGCCCAGCTTTTGACCCCGAATAGGCTGCCAAATGCACCAGACAGCCACACCACCGTTTCCCTTCCTCCTAATGACACATGCATGTTTGCAAACAAAGCATTCACTGGTTTTGTTTTGCTGTTGAACTTTGATTCTTCTTACTGTTTTGGCTACTTCTTAGGTTTGATAAAAATGTAAAAAAAAAAAAAAAAAAAAAAAGCTATGACTTTTTCTTTTTTTCAGGTGTCGTACATATGTGCATTTGCTGTGTTTGAAAACTACCTCTATGCCATCCACTCTGACCCTTCCAAAGGGAGTTCAGCTGCAGAGCTGCTGCAGGTGCACAGATTCAACATCACAGCAGACAGCAAGACACTCGCCACCCTGGGGAATTCTAGAGGACTGCTTGTTTACCACAAACTCGCTCAGCCAAAAGGTAAAGGACATTTTCCATTAAGTAAACATTTGCAATATGTGTCATGATTCAGCCCATATGACTCACTCGTTGCAGTCTGGTACATTTAAAAACAGGATCCTTACTGGATTACATTGATTTTTTTTTTTTTTGTATTTTTTTTTTCATATTGCCCACAGTTAAGAGCCATGCGTGTGAAACGGATGCCTTTGGAAAGCCAGGAGGATGTTCGCATATTTGTCTTCTGAGTGGAAGCTACAAGTCTAAAACTTGCCGCTGTCGTATTGGCTACAGCCTGGGCTTTGATGGAAAATCCTGTAAAAGTTAGTATGTTTTTTGTTTTGCTTTTTTTATTTATTTTTGTTTTTTGATACATGCTCATTTTAGCACACAACAAAGGGTCATAACACTTTAAAACATGTTACAAATTTTATCAGTTCATCTTCAAGCCACAGGTTAGTCAAAGGGCAGTTATCAAATTAGTGCCTTCATAAATTTAAGGTAAATTGCTTTAGATGCATTTAAGAGTTGTAGGTTTTTCTGTATTTGTTACCAATCTACCAGCATGGTACATTGTTTTTTCAGACTGTTTTACTTTTCATTGACAAAATATTAAGAAACATTACATATTAACTTCCATTACTTACAAATAAGTGAATAGACTTGAAGATCTGAGTATTTTCAAAACTGTATTATTATCATTAGGATCACTTTCTCTCAGTTTTGATTAGGTGGAGGTAAAAGTGTCTGCTTTTGTGGAACTTTTTCACATCTCAATCTGACCTGATGAAAAGAATGAGAACACTCACTCTGTTTCAAAATTTCCCTAAGTATCTCTTATCCATTGAGCTCAAGTTGTTCAGTCTGACCTTGCAGTTATAGAACTGCCCTTGAGAAATTTTGAGAATATTTTCAGAAGGAATATTCTGAATTAGTTGCAGGTTTAATTCATTTGTTAGAGTACACGAGCTCAGGTGGAGAGACAAGGTTTTTAAAGGTCTTGGCACAGGTTTGTTTTTGTTCTGCATTGATCCTATGCGCAGCTTGGATGTTAAGAATGATTAAGAGTGACAAGTGCAGCCATTGTCTGCGCTTCACTTTGATGCTTCTTTGTTCATCAATGTGTTTCACAGTTTTTCATCTTTGTGAACTATGCTGTAGTTGTGCCTTTTGTGGTTCAAGCTACATTTTAACTAAGAAACATTTGACATATGCATAGTGCCACTAGGGTTGGGCATAATCGTATCGTGTGCAATTAATCGTCAGGAAAATACTAATCGATTACTTTTTTGCATTAATCGATTAATATGATTAATGCCA
>JARVGW010000136.1:7613554-7627071 GCA_031762495.1 Anablepsoides rubrolineatus
TCGTCAAATTAATCGTTATCGGCTAAATACCACAATTAATCGTGATTAATTTTTTTGCCAATATTGCCCAACCCTAAGTGCCACTAAAAATAATTGATGTGCTGTTTTCCATTTGTTTAAACGTACCCAAGCCTATCTTCTTAAACACTGGTTGTATTAAATTCTTGTAATCCTTTACTCTGCACTGGGTGAGAGATATGCAAATGGGCATGAATTTGCAGCAAAGAATTAGACTAAAGTTGGGTCTGAGTTGAAGTCGTACTAAATTTTCACCCCAAAAAATTGCCTTTTTCTTTTTCAACTTTGAAAATAGTGAACACGTTTTCAATACAATGTAACTCACTTACCAGGTAATGCTTTTTCCATGAAATTATTGTCTTACTTATTATCAATATTATTTGTGACATCAGTTGATTTGAACTGAATTTTCTAAAATTATACAATATATAGTATGCCAAACGTTGTTTTTATTGCCATATAAACTGTTAAGAAAACAAAAAAGAATTTCAGTTTATAAAAGTACAGAAAAAATATAAAGTTTAGAATTCATACTTGTATCTCTTGTGGTGTCACATATTGTGTTGGAAACAAAACAAACAAGAACACCACACAAAAGCTACATTATTTTGATTAAAAAAATGAATAAAATAAAATGTAAAAAGTAATCTTTCAGCCAGTTTTTAGTAGTATTTCATTCATGCTTCTTCTCTACTCTATCTTTTCTAATCAAGCACTGCTTTCTTCTCTCTTACTTTAATTTGTTACTTTGTCTGCAGTTTCTGTTGGCCTGACAGTCTTAAAGAAAGGTGTTGCATTTAGAGACATGTTTGTGCAGACACATCTAAGTTGAGCATAGACGTCACTGATGTTCCTGTGGTTCTTTCTTTGAGTTAATATGTTTTCATAGACCACAATTACATCATATATATCCAACCATCTATCTATTCATCCATTCATCCATGGTTGCTTTAAATTCACGGTAGTCTTGTATTATCTGCAGTTCATCACTGTGCTGCTAAGTTTATCCATTTTAAGGCATTGCAACTCCAGTCATGTGGGCTGCTTGAAAGACGTGAAAATCCATCTGTCAGCGCAGGTTTGAACAGGCTGCACAAAAGCACGGCAGTATAATAACAAACTTTTTTTAAATCACTATTGTGCTTATCTAAGGAAGCATAAGATAGATAATTATTTGATTGATTGATTGATTGATTGATTGATTGATTGATTGGTTGATTGATTGATTGATTGATGCCTTTATTGTACAATGAAATAACATTTAAGAACACCCATTCAAGCAGACACACTTGACAAAAAACATGGGGGAACAGGTGATCAGGTCATGCGGCAACCAGCAGGTGTCATGCTACCTTTAAAAAGAAAAAAAACGAAAATACCATTCAAGGATAGATGAGGAAAAAAAACCCATCATATTATATCAATGAAATATGATACACTATGTTTTTTATAAAAAAAACACCATAGTGTATAGTTATTTCCAGTGGTGGGCAGCACTAATCTAAATATTAGTTGCACTAACCCTAAAGCACTAACTCAAGTATTTAGATCCCCTAATTCTAAAGCACTAATACACTGAAAAATTGAGCAAAAACCTATTCTAAAGCACTAATATAATCCAGTTGACACATGGAACATTCTTCAGAGTCAACATGAGACAATATTTACTGTCTGCAGAATGTTTTCACTTAGTACCCTTGGCGGGCCAAATGAGACTCACTCAGGCCATATTTGGCCCACTGGCCTTGGGTTTGACACATGACCTTGTAGATAAGTGACACACATATGAACAAAATGTATGACAGATTTCACCCTCAACTGTGAACAAAAATGTTGATCAATAACATTTAAAGACCTCAGTTAGTGCTTTTAAATTTAGCCCATAGATTTAGCAACTGCTAATCCACTAATGAATTAAAAAAAAATAGCAAAGGCCCTAAAGCACTAATTAGAAATTAGTTCTCCAATTAGTGCTTTAGTGCTTTAGGAGAACTGTGCCCACCACTGCTGATTTGATAGAAAAGTCATTAGTTTTATTTTACACATTTATTGATTAATATTTCAAAGTTTAAGTCTCTCTCTCTCTCTCTCTCTCTCTCTCTCTCTCTCTCTCTCTCTCTCTCTCTCTCTTTTCATATTTGACCATTTTGTTTCTCACATTTGCCTGTTTATACATCTGGAATGTGTAAAAAGACAACAGTTTACCTTTCTTATCTAGATAAGACATAAATGTGTATTACACAGTTAATATTGAACAAATAAATATTTAAATTTCAGGTTTAGTAAGTAAAGTGTGTTGGATGTCAGTACTTAATGTTTATTTTAAAGTACCACTTAAACCCTCAAATGGTCAGTTGGCATTTCATAACTTGAGTTTTGCTGTTTCAAAACTTTAGAAAAACACAAAACTTTATAGCAATTTTTTCATACAACACCTAGTCCATTTGCACTGATAATATTTACTGTTCATTATTATATATATTAAAAAATGCTCTGTATTGCTGCTCTTTTTAATCTTGTGCCTGTAAAGGTCATGTGTTTTAATAGAGCTGAGGCAGAGGCATGTGTGCATAGCTGAAGGCTGACTGTAATAAAGATGAGAGCTGGTGAATAAAGCTCTATGTGAATGTGACATTCTGGTATCGACCTGTTGGAAGCTTGATAGATTATTGCCATAATGAGGTTTTAAGTTCGCCTGCATTTGTTGGCTGCTCTGATCAATCGCTGGACATTGTGTAGTTGACAATAAAAGCCGAAGATCAAATTGATGACACAATTTGAGGGCCTACCACATTTCGATCAGGCTAATGGGGCTATGGGAGTTTTTGCATGACACATTTGATTTATCATACCCCCTTGTAGATGTTCTGATGACACCAGCTATCTCTCTTTTGCTCTGGCATTCCATCTCCCTAAGCATAATGAGATTTGGTGTTAAATGATGTATTTTTTTTTCATACAGCAGTCACTGTTGGGGTTTGATATCTGGGTCTCTTGCAATGCTTAATTGTCTCTTGGGTAGTTGGTCTCTCCCTCACAAAATGATAAATTGAAGTGAGGCATGTGTGGTCCTCACCCTCAGCATCCTATTCTCCTGGGTAAGGGCTGAGAGCAGGGAGAGGTCTGCTTCTCTCAGTGGAAGCCCTACTTCATTCCTCTTTTGCCTCTTCAGAGGTTCCCAAAGGGTTCGAGAAAATGCAGTCCCCTGCGCCATTGGGAGGCCACTGTGGAGCTGCCTCAGCTCTAGGGTTTCCTGTTTGCTTTTCTTACCAAGGCCCAGTTATTTTAGATTGGAAACAGTATTCATAGCCAAGGTAAGTATCGCAATGGTATGTTTGCTTAAGCATTTTACTACTTCTCTGGCAGTGTTGCAGCAAGAGCCTGATTGAGGGTAGAAAGTATAGTCATTGGCACTGATTACTGACTCCATTAGGGTAAATAGATGGCCCAGGCCTTAGCAAAGATATACGAACAATGTGGTTGGTAAGAGGGTTTAATGCAAGGATCAGCACTGATGAATTAGACCAATTAATTGACAATAAAAGTTAAAAAAAGGGGTTTGTCCTTTCTTGCTTTGTAGAGCCCAAAAACGATTTCTTCCTCTTCTATGGTAAGGGACGCCCTGGGGTCATCCGAGGCCTGGATATGAACATCAAATCCAGTGATGAGCACATGGTGCCAATTGAAGACTTGGTCAACCCTCGAGCCATTGACTACCATGCAGAAATGGGACACATTTACTTTGCTGACACCACCAGTTTCCTTATTGGGCGTCAGAAAATAGATCGAAGTGGCAGAGAGACTATTCTCAAAGACGGTGGGTCATAAAGTAGTTTTTACATGAGATGTAGCTTTCTCCATTAATTAAAATGTTTTCTCTCTTTATACTTTTTAGAAAAGTTTATTGGATGGCAATAATTTTATTAATTCTGTGGTACTGATTCTGTTGTAGAACTTGACAATGTTGAAGGCATTTCTGTGGATTGGATTGGAAACAACTTATATTGGACCAATGATGGGTACAGGAAGACAATCAGTGTTGCCAGTCTGGAAGGAGCATCCCAGACCAGAAAGACACTGTTGGAAGGAAATATGTCCCACCCCCGGGCCATTGTGGTTGATCCAATTAACTGGTAAGTAGGTAAAAAAAACAAATAAAAACACAAAATAAAAGAAGATAAGATGCATTGCTAAGATAAACAAATAATTATAGAAAATGAAATATATGTATACTTAAAGAGATCCATGATTAGTTGTAACATTAGACTTTATTTGATAAACATATTTTAGCTGTAAAAACTGTAAAAAATCTATAGGCTGTTTAGTTTTTATAATTTTTAAACAAAAAAATTCTAAATATATTACACGTACTGACCCATTTTATTTACACGCAAAGCATACTGGGTAAATGATGATGTCGACGAGGTCATTGGTGTGAGGCTGCGAGCGAGCTATATCCACCCTGAAGGTTAATCTTGGACAATATCTGATGATCAGTTCTTTTAAATGAAACCAGAGAGCGTTGACAGAGAGGAGAAGGTAGAAACAATCCAGCCTGCAACTGAAAATGTGGACGGAGGACCTCAGTTTAGCTTGTTAGTTTGTCACGCTAGCCGTGAGCTAATACATATAAGGCAAGATAGCATTAGTGCTATGTTTATCAATTAAAGTCTAATGTTAAAACTAATCGTGGATCCCTTCAATAATAATAATAATAATAATAATAATAATAATAATAAAAAATAAATAGTGTGCTGTAGTGCCATTTGATGGTTTGCGGGACAAAGACATTTTAACAGTATCTGCTTTCATCACTTTTGTGTGTTATGAATAATTTAAACACACGTCTCTCTCTTTTTTTGTACATACCAGTGTCATTACTTCAAAGGTTATTCTTGGAAATGATCAGTTTTATTAAAGCTTTGCTGTGACCTATGATCATATCAAAGGTTACTGTAAATGCATTCTGGAAATTTGCATAGAAAATAAACAGACAACACCTGCTGTTAATGAAACACATTCATAGGCCACTGCTCGTGAAAAAAAAGTTTCTTCCATATCTCTGATGTAATTAACCACAATAACCTGTTTAATTGATCAAACTATATAACTCATAGATCATATTTTCAAAAACTCAGCCTAAATACATTTCTGCCAGCAGAAGGGGTAATTAACATATATACTTGATTCTGCAAAACTCCAATTCAATGAGTGTCTTAAGGATCTTAAGGATTAACACTTTAAGGCTTAAATCGTATTACCACCCACCAAATCCATAGCAGTCAGAGATTAGTTTTCAAGCCTCGAGGGATTGTTCCAAACATTTTGCTATACGTAGCTTTTTCTAGGCGCATATATCCAACCACAACCCAAACTTATTCTTTGTACTCCTTTTTTTTGTCTCCAACATTTTTATTACTTTCAAGTTGTAAATACTTTACTATTAGCCTTAGTGTTTTTTTTCCCCCACTTGTAAGAGAGTTGCAACCTGGACATGAAAGTAAAGTGATATTCACACACTTTAAATAAATAAATTATATACATAAAAAAACTAAAGTTTCATAAGCATTATCACTGCTATAGAAGAAACAAAATCAAAATGTGTAAGCACAGCTCTAAAACTTTAAGACTCAAGAAGAATAAATAATTAGGCCTTTGTTTAGTATTTTACACAGGCAGATAATTGGTTGCAGAATTTTTCAAGGATTTTAGAGGAGCTGTTTTTTATTATTTATTTATTTATTTATTCTTTTTTTTTAAGGATTATTCACTTTTTTTCAAACTTCCCTCTGATGACTAAAAAAGCTTGTTTTGGGTTGGTGAGAGGAGATTCAACTGGACCCATCAATGCTTTGATTTTTATCGGCTCTGTTGGAGAGTTCTGGTGAAATGGATGCACTTTTCTAACAATGTCTTGACTGCCTTTCCAAAATTTTCATTTCTGCTTTATTGCTCTATCATAGCCGTGTTACCATTGTTTTTATGCACATTTTGAAGTATTGCATTAGAAAAGCTGGATGGAAATGGCAAATTTTGTAAAAAACTTCCTCATTTTTGCATAAGGAAATATACCCTTGCTTGAGGTGTTATTCAATGTTATTTTATTTGTTTTTAAATATCTGCAAGTAATTTAATACTTACACAAAATTATTATTTTAAAAGTTTAAAGTAGTTAACACAAAGTACTATTACAATTTTTTTAATTATTCTTTGCAGTCAAACATCTGAACCCAAAGACATCAAATATCAGGATTCTGCCACTGAATCTTGTTGCAGCTGTGATTGATGTGATGTGTTGCCAAAACATTGCACAATAAATAAATAAGTAAATAAATAAATAAATAAATAATTTATTGTTTTTTTTTTATATTGGATCACCTTTGTGGTGACAGTTGTATCACTGAACTTCTTTGCTTCACATATTGCCCCTTTTTGTCACCTTTTCTGAATTCAACAAAGAAACTGTTTAACAGAAACCTCAGTTGCAATGCTTTGCATGTTCGTGTTTTACCATTTAGGCTTGACATTGGGCTATGCTTTAATTGTTTTCTTCTCATTTTTGATAGATATCAATTACCTTATTCATGTTGTACAAGTGTTCATTTTAAGTGTTTATTTAAAGGAGCTGCTGACTTAAACAGTTAACTCTTTTTGTTGCTCTCTGAAAGACAGCTTGCAAAAAAAAGATGGATTTTTGATGAACTACTGGATTTTGGAAACTTTGTGAAAACCATAAATGTAAAGTGCATGTCTAAGCATCTCTTTTTGTTGTGTTTGGTTTTGTTTTATGTGTGCTGAATTTTTACTTAGCTTTAAACATGTCTCTCTTAGCAGATAGTGGTAATTTAAAAATAGAAATTAGGGCAATGAATATCTATTTACAATTTCTACTTCATTATTTTTTGTTTGTTTTATTAAAAAATCAAAACAAGAAAATATTTTCAGGTTCATTGGAAATCATTAACCACAAATTATTGTCACCCCAACAATATGTACAATACGTTGCCTTCAGGCCTAGGCTGAACCTTGCAAAAGAGATTGTCGATCTCAATGAGATTTACCTGGTTAAATAATGGTAAAATAAAATAAATTGTTCTGAATTGAATGTACTGTATTCAGGTTAGGGAAAAGAAAAACAACTAAAATCTACATCTTAAACCTGCATTGGTTTTTGGTTGTAGTTTTTCCTTCTGTCTGTGTGCAGGCATTAGTATATACTCCTGGCTTTATGTATATGCGTGTTGCATTAATAATTCATGAGGTCATTCTGACGACTCAGAGACAGAGAGTCTTCGTTCACCTCTATATCCCTTTTTGTTTCATCTTTCCTGAGCCAGCCCTCAACTATGATGGGAAACAGTGGGCACGTGGCTCAGCCAGCAACTCTTAAAAAAGCTAGTCTCCTGGGAATGGTTACTACAGAGTAGATCTCATCAAATTATTGATCTAGTCATGTTTCATATACCGCTGGCTAATTCAAACTTGTAGTCTCAGTGTGCTCATTGTACAGTGCAATGTTTTAATGTTAGCTTTTTTCTACAATTTTAAAGGCAGGCAACTAAGTCGAGAAATATTTAAAAGGTTACTTTTAACTGCATGATGTGTTCTCTATGAATTTTACAGCAAAGTAAAATCCTCATGTTTTTCCATGGGCATAGCAAAAGTCAGAAGACACATTTCATACTGACATAAAACAGATTATGTTGACAGAAGCTAGGAAAAAGGTGTGCTGTCACATCTGTATTGATTGATAAGAAATAAAAGCAGAGAGGAGGCAGGTGGAGGCAGCAGCAAGCACAACTATTTTATATCAGCATGTCAGAGACGAATGAGAAGCAAAAAAATACCTATAAGATGATCAGTGTTGAGGGTGAAAGCCAACGATGCCGCTGCACTCCTGCATGACACGTTCTGGCTAAATTGAAAGTGATGACTCGTGTTTCTATATTAGTGTAATAACCTCTCGTACTGGATGTGTCCACCTCTCTGTATGACAGCTGGATGTACTGGACAGACTGGGAAGAGGATGAGGTCAATGACAGCATAGGGCGGATAGAAAAGGCCTGGATGGATGGATCCAATCGGCGCATTTTTGTCACCTCCAACATGCTGTGGCCCAATGGGCTGACACTGGACCATAGTAGCAGTACTATGTACTGGTGTGATGCCTACTATGATCACATTGAGAAGATTCATCTGAATGGAACAGGAAGAATGGTATATTTTAACATTTGTCCAAAAATGTTGTAATGCTTTTCATTTTTCTGAGTCAAATAGATGTTTGATGTTTTTTAATTACAAAGTTAATAACTGGGGTATTGAAAACATCAATCTTGCACACATAATCAGTGACTTAAAATGATTATTAGGGCCAAAGCTTGCTTTCAAAACTTTAGTAGAGATAGTGTTAATCTTCAAAGCAGAGGGGAAAAAAAATATCTCATCCTCCTAAACAACTGCCAACAGAACACTCTTTCTTCTTTAGCTGCTCCCGTTGACTGCAGTTAAACTGGGACATTAATGGCAATGAATTATTTGCAAATGATCTCTCAATCAATGCCAAGATTCTATCAAACATTATTACAAGCAGGCCGTTCTGCCTAGATACATTTGTGCAGAGAAATTAAATAGCATTCATCTTGCCCTGAGTAATATCTAAGCCCATATTCAAATAGTTATAGTCATCTTAGAGATGATTGATTGATTGATTTTTTTTTTTCTGTTGCTGGTGTCCCTCTGTATTTTTACTAATCCTTTGGTTGCATCGCATGTTGTCTCATGCTGCAGGTGGTGTACAAAGGAAAAGAGCTGAACCATCCTTTTGGAATATCTCATTATCGTAATTTCATCTTTTGGACGGAGTACATGAACGCTTCTGTATTCCAGCTGGACTTGTCCACGAGCGATGTCACTCTGCTGCGGAGCGAGAGACCACCTCTGTTCGGCCTGCGTGTCTATGATGCACAGAGTCAGCAAGGTTGGCTGCTTTCCCTTTATTTAGTGGGCTTCCAGGGCTGCTGAATCGTGATTCACTTCCTTAACAGAGGCTGTTTTGCACTGGAAATAGGACCTCTCTGTGCTGAGTGTCTTGCGTGTCTCCGACACACATTGTAGTTAGAGAAGAGCCAGCTTGTCTCACATTTCATGGGGGTAGGGGGGTGAGGGGGAGGTTTAACGAGCATTGACAGTGACTTTCAGATCACTTTGAGTTCCATACTTTTTGAAGCCAAATACAACGGTTGAGCAAGATGTACAAGGTTCAGCAAGCTCAGCCTCACTCTTTGTAACACTCCATCAGGAACTCCTGCTGTCAGATTATAATGTACTGATACCCTCCATTGTACTTAAAATATGCCGAGTTGAGAAAGTGTTTCATTACTTCTTTGCATCGAAATCAGTATGTGCATGTGCAGTCCCTTCTACAATGATTGGAACAGTGAGTCTAATTTCTTTATTTTCATTGTACGCGAAAACTAAATGGGTTTGACATCAAAGGGATTTTTAAACAAAAGATAAGCTTTTCAGTTTTTCTTTCCTTTTTTGGACATTTTGCATAAAACCACCACAGCTGAGAAGATATTGATTGTGATGGAACTTAGGAACAACTGTTAAACATATAGAAATACCTAAAAATAAATCAAGAGAGCCTAACTTAAAGCTTGATGATGATGAGAATATAAATTGTATATTTCTATTAAAAACTGTGTAAGTGTGCAGAGGAGTTGATGAGATAAAGCTTGATTGATTCTAGATACAAGTCAATAAATAAAAGTAGTAATGATAGTTTAGATCCACAAATGTTAGCTTGAGATTGCCAAGGTGTAAAAGAGGGTGTGCAAACTTCTCACAATATAAACAATGTTTATCTAAATTTACACAATTTTAAAAAATCACAAACGTTTATTAGATAAGTTCACCAGAGGATGAAGTACATTAACTTCTGTTTGTGTGCCTAGAAGGCTTCAAAAAAGAGAGATGCTTGTGTAATGAGTGAGCACCTACAACTCTGTAAAACAGCTGATTTATTTATTCAGAAAACAACATACATGATTAAACAGCAGAGCTCACAGAAGCTTTTCCATTCTAGGAAAAAAATAAAATAAAAATAGCTTGAAGCCACAGACTTAACAGATCTGATAAAAACAAAAAAAAAAAGACTTCACATATGATTGAAGAAATGTGGAGCTAAATAATGAAGGGTTGTAAAAACTAACAACAAAACCGTTTATTCAACTCCCTGCACTACGATGGGAGCCAGGGCAAAATAAGTGTGGATTGAATGAATGAATTGTTTTGTTACTCATTTATTGACAAGTCTGCTTCTGTCATCAATGGAAGCAAGTGCATCTCAGTCCCAGCTTGACACAACAGCCGTATATTGTACTGCAAATTTGAAAACCTGTTTAGTGTCCTCCTGCAAAAATAAATTAAAAAATATACTAATAAATAAATTATTATTGATCCTTGTTGTTATATTGCTGAAAAACAGATAACGGACCAAAATGATATTGCTGTCACTGAATAGCTTCACTGCCCCCAATAGGAGATATTTTGGTGTTTTTTAACCAATATATATATAAAAGTGTACAATAAAGAAAAAAAAAAATCTTATTTTAGGAAAAAAGTAGTCTTATTGTACACCTTTGCTGCAACCTCAAAACATTCAATCAACCTTTTATCTAAGAGCATCAAAGTTGTTTATTGAGCCAACTAAGCATATAATCCAAGTCAATTCATAGCTGCAGCATGAGCAAACTAACTCCTGCTACACAGGAGTGTTTGCTGGACATTTCCCTATTGTTTATGCCTCTGAATAGATTAATTGGTTGTCTGGTACTGTGAGTATTACTGATTGGCTCTCTCAAAACTGAAAGCTTTATCTCATTGGCTCAGGCACTACTTTTAGGCAATGTGTTAAATGAAAGTGACAAAGGTGTCACATGCTTTAACTTTATATGTCCCTTTTTGCTATTAAAGACTGACAGTTTTGTCTAGAAAGACAAATTATCCCTCAAAGAATGATAAAAATGTCAAATGGCTTTTACTAGTGGTGTTCCTCATAATTCATTTGGCACATTCGTGGCAAGTCAAAGTAAGGCAGGAACTGAACTTTGTCTAAAAAAAAAAATGATTTATTTTGAGGGGATTAAAGAGGTTAAAGGTCCCTAAACAGACAAAGCCACACCATCTTATTGTGCTTAAACTGAACTTGGAAATGGTAAACTAGACCGAATACGCCTTACTGGATTTGCTATCTATTTCCCCAGGTGAGAATGCGTGCAGCGTGAATTATGGAGGCTGTGGTACCCTTTGCCTTGCCATCCCAGGAGGCAGAGTGTGTGCCTGCGCTGACAACCAGGTTTTGGAGAAGAACAATGTCACCTGTGCAGGTAGGAGGACATAATGAATCAGACTGTACAGGAGGCCTAAGATCATCCTCTGCTACCCTCATCCTGGCTTCATCCTATGGGATAAAGTTCAAGCAACATCCTTTTTTTCCTTTCTGCTTGCACATTTGCTAATAGATAAATATATAATGGTGGGAAATTATCCCGGCAGACCTCCAGTTATATGAACCAAATCCCAGTTGTTTCACATTTTGTGGGGTTGTGGGACATTATTAACTTGACTTGCCTGCTATAATCGCTGTGCCAATAATTTCTCCAAAACACATATCTCATAAAGAATCCCTTGATGTAGGGAATTTTCTACAGTCATTTTTTCCTTTTCTTTCATTTCCCACAAGCTTCCACCACCGGTTTAGAGCCACCACGATGTAAAAGTGATGAGTTCCAGTGTCACAATCATCGCTGCATACGGGCCTTGTGGAAGTGTGACGGAGACGATGATTGTCTGGATGGAAGTGATGAGGAGAGCCACAGCTGCTGTGAGGATCTTGATTAGTCTGCAGGCAATGCACTGCGTATAACAGCCATGCATGCGTTGAATGAGTCAATACATATCTAGGCACCATTGATACACCAAGCAAGAAAACTCCAAGCTTTTAAATTTATGTCTCTCCTGCTGTCAGCATATGTGTTCCCAAATGTCACTGGAGTAGGGGTGTTAAATGTGTTCCATTTGTGTTCTTGCAAAAGTGGATCCACTGTTTGACAAATTGCTTGAACTGAATTTGTTCATGCTTTTCTCTTTTTTCTTTTTCTTTTTTTTTTTTTTAGAAAGCAGAACATAATCATCTGCTATAATCATAGGAATTGCAAACACTTTTCTTTAACAAATATTTACGCACACTGCAGGAATCTGAAATGCAACAATAGTTTGTTTTTTTATTTAGATGGGTTTGTGGACTTCTTCATAGATTGTCAGAGCAAACTAATTACCACGACACATTGGCATTAATAATTGTACATATTTTGTTTTTTATCTTTAAACCTATTAAGTAAAACAACATTAAACTAAAATTTATTCTGACATGATGGGAAAAATGTGTGTGACAGAGAACCATGCGATTACAAAACTAATTTGTTCAAAACCCTGGTCTCAGCACAGTCTTGCACTATCTGACACGGAGATCTTGATGTATTTCATCTGAACACCAAAACCACATTTGTAGAAATTGGGATGCCACTTACTGTGTTAAGGGTGCACAAAAGATTGGAAATTAATTTAGTGCAACTAAGAAGCAGTGGGGAAAAAAAATGACACTGAGTGCTCATTAACTAATTACACCTAATTACAATGCTTAAAGAGTATAAGAGTTTGGCTCTTAGTTGTACTAACACACGCACATATATATATATATATATATATAAAATCTTTCAATAACTGCAAGTAGAACAAATGCATACAGTTTGACACCAAGTTTTTGCTCCAACAAATAAAACAAATATTTTTTTTATTTTTTTATTTTACCTTGAGAGGCCCTAATCGGTCATCCTAGTTGTGTGACCTCTAACTTTGTCTGACTGCCTTAAATCAATTTCATAGTACTGTTCATATTTACTGTGTTCTTGCTTTATAAAAAAAGACAAAAGAAAGTAGGAAAGAAAACATGACCCTATTATGTTTAAGGCAAGTATAAAATGACAGGGTCACCTAAAACATGATATTTCTTTGTTTTTTATTATAATTTCTCTAATTACATTTAAATATTCTAATTTATTTAAATTCTTATAAGGTCACAGTCAGACTTTTTGTTTGAACTCTTTCAGACAATCACACCTGTCCTACTGATCAGTTCAAATGTAGCAACAACCGCTGCATCCCCAAAAGGTGGCTGTGTGATGGAACAAATGACTGTGGAAACAATGAGGATGAGTCTAACACCACATGTTCAGGTATGAACTGCATTATGTTTATGCTTGTTGTTTTACAAGATGTTTAATAGTTCTCCTTATCTTAGTTTAGAACAAAAACATTTTTTGTCTGCTCACCAGTTGATTGATCGGCTTGATTTTTTTATTTTTTTTTTGCTTTCATACTTGTACTGTTTCAAAGAATGTTGAGGGGTTATTTTGTTGCTGTTGTTTTCTTTAAGA